>WEIU01008634.1:203604-220142 GCA_013389925.1 Aegithalos caudatus
CGGGGGGGCCCGGGGCCGCACATGCCGGGGCTGACCCCGCCGCTCGTCCCTCCTGCGGCAGCGGCGAGCGGCGCTACCGGGGCTGCTGCGGGGATTCGCTGCCTGCATGAGGAGCTGTAGGCGGATAGCGGCTCCGGAAAGCCGAGTCCAGCCCAGCACTTCGGCTGGAAGGGAGGGACTGCCTGGAGCAAACCCACGGGGACGGACGGGATTATCTGGCCGTGCGGAGGATGTAATTCCGTGGGGCTGGATGGGGGCTAGGAGGAGGACGTAGTCCAAGCAAACGCTTGGAGTAGTAAGTCACTTTACAGTAGTAAGATCAACTTGTTACCAGGGATCCTGGGGACGTTCCTCGCTGTGCTTGGTAAATGCCCCAGTGCTGAATACGGAGGGAACGGGGCTGCAGCAGGTACTGATGAGTATGAGCTTTATAACTGCTTGTTTACCTCTTAGAAAAGCATCATTAGCTTTTTAGGTAAAGAACGAACGAAACGAACCCCCTTTTCAGAATGTCCTGTCAGCAGTTTGGGGTTTTTTATGATCCAAGTTCTGCTGGCAGTTTCTGTCACCCACGCACTCGTTAGCTGTGCAGGACGCTGCAGGGCGGTCCCGCTGATCCTGTTTGTAGGGACATGGAGCTCCAGCTCCACGGGTGTGCACAGACTTCTTTACTCCCTTGTCCCTGGGTGCTTTTGTAGCCTGGAGGGCAAGTTCTCACAATCAGAACAGCTCTGTTGTCAGTATTTAGGCTGTTCAGCTGCTCCTTGGTTTAGCAGTGATGGATGCAGAGCTAGAATGAAGTTTGGGGTCGATGTAAAACATGTGGACTCCCTGGTAAAAAGTTTCGTGCTGTCACTGATCACTTTCTTTACATTTTTTATTTTTAAATTTTTTTTAAAATCCAGGCAAGCATTAAGGGAGTCTAAGGCAATTGAAATGGAGGTTTATGGGAATTTACAGGTGTTTCTTTATGGCTCAGAAAAACCTGTACCTGTTGCCAAAATTATAGTATCTTGGTACCCTAAAATCCCTTAGAATGCTGCTGCAGAAGTTACCTTGTAATAAATTTCTTCAATCCCTTAGAATGTTTGACTCCTTGAAAGACTCCTTGTTTATAATTTCAACAAATGGAAAGAAACTGCATGGCTTCCTTTTAGGGGTCTTTGTTGTTTGGTTATGGCATGAAGGTGTGAATCTGTACATGCATCAGAAAATCTGATTCTCTGTGTGTTGGGTTTTGGATATGTGACCCTTGGCCTCATTCTGCCTGTCAAGAATCTTATATGTGTGTAATACTGCACTTAAAGACATCAAAATATTTCCTCCACTTTAAAGTTCAGGAATTCCTAATGTTTAGTACTTCTGCAAATTTTGGTGATGCCACCTTTTTTCATCTCACATTTACTCAGAGTATCAGCATTAAGTTTAGACCTGATAGACTCGGGGTCTTAAGTTTGACTGAAATCTCCATGTTCAGACAATTAAATAAGCTGACAAATCATGGAAAGTGCCTTAGTAACTGACTTGGGATGCAGGGGAATTGCTCAGTGTTTGCAGTTCTGAAGAAATCTCTCTCAGCTTGGCTTTAGAGCCGTTTCTCTGAGAGTCTTGTCCTTTTGCTGCAGTAGGAGTTTCAACTGCTTCTGAGAGAGAGAACATTTGTTTCTGGGTCAGACTACACAGTGCCCAAAAGGATCCACCAGAGCCTGCAGGAACATCTCTGCAGTGAACAGGAATCTCTGGGTACCACAGTACTCACTGTGCCCAGCTGCAATGGACTGGAATGCTGTGGGCTTTGCTCACCCCACTGATTTCCAAATCTGCATCGTATGCATGTGGAGATGGGGTAGTTTTTTACCCTTTTCCCTGTGTGTTTTTCAGCTTTTAGACTTTGCTGTGTTGCTCCTCCAGGTGTGCAGCTGAGTGGAACCCGGCTGTGGAGTGGGACTCGTGCCAGACTTGTGTTTGCACACCCAGTGCAGCAGTGCTGTGCCATGGTGATACTGTGGGTAGTTTACATCCTTAGCTGTTTCTTGTGGTGCATATGCTTTTCTGTTTTGGTAAAACAGATTTGTATTAAAGAAAATTTGCCACAAATAAATGAATTAACACATAGGAGTTTATTTATGGATGGTATTTGGGAGAGCTGGAACAAAAATTAAACTATCCAGTATTCCTGCTGCTCCTATCTATTGGCTTTGGGTTAGTTTGTCCTTCTTGGGACATCAGAGAGCAGGGAAGACCAAGGCAGTTCCTGTGTGAACCTGAGTGGTTCCAGTCTGAATTCTGCCATCTTCTCATTTTTCTTTCCAGTCTACAGAAATGGGAAGTGTGACTGACTGGGAGCCCAAGCACATTTAGGTAAAGTTTGGAATGGTATTCCTTATGGATGGAGCTGCACAGAGTTGCTACCCACAGTGTCTATTGCCCAATTTACTGCTAAGGAAAAAAAGAAACAGTGAGGAACCCTTGGTGAAGACAGATAACTCTATTCTTGGATGATTTTACATTTTCTCTAGTCGAGGGACTTCATTATAAAGCTGCCATCAGCGCTGTGGCAGACCTCGGCTCAGCTTCCCATCTCCTGAGGTTTGCCTTGTGATCCTTGGAGCTGAGTGGAAGCTGCAGTCTGGTAGCCAATTTTTGTAAGGCAAAATAAATTTTCTTGCTATAATGAGATCACTTTTGACTGAGAATTTTTATGTATTCGTAGCAAGACATTTGGGGGATACTGTTCACCGCATCTTTCTTTGCTTAGTGGAAAAGGTGGTAATGAAATAAATGTCAGTTGGATTATACTATTAGTTGTAGATAAAATGCCTCAGGATGAGCAAAATCGATTATGGGAACAGGAAAATCTTTTCTGCATGGAAAATCTGGGAGCAGTGAGATTTCATCACTGCTGTAGAGTCTGCAGAGCCTTCTGCCCTCACATCACCTCAGGCCAGCTCATCCTGCCCCGTGCTGGGCATTGCCAGTGCTCTGGCACTGCTGGAAAAGCTGATTACACCAGGCCCTGGGCTCAGGGAATTCCTTGCTGGAGTCTCCACAGTGTGGTGGAGCTGGCTGAGTAAAACTGTGCCTGCTGCTGAGAGCAAAAGAGGTCAGGAAGAGAGGCTCTGGGGTTTGTGGAAGCATCTCCTGCTTTCACATCTCCCTGCGTTCTGAAATGTAATAAAAAGAGTCCTTTGAAGGAAAAGTTTTCAAATTTTCTGAAAAAAAACCCCAAACAAACAGATGTTTGTCAGGTTTTAAATATTTTCTGAGTTTGGACTTTTTGTAGAATTACTAACAAAGGAATTTCCTCCATGCTGAAAGCTATTTTAATGAAAAGGATGGAATTTTAAATATATACATTTACTGTAGAACATTTTCTGGCTGGCATTTATAGGACAGGTAAATTTATTTTGAATAATATTTTCTAGAGTTTTAAATCAAGTGTTTTTGTTCTTTAGGCATAAAATCTGTCAAGAGGAAAAAATAATTTTAAATTATTAATACAGATGAAGCATATCAGTAACAAATATTTCACAGCAGCCTGGAAGATCCGAAGGCAGAAGTCCTGTTCTTTTACCTGCCATGTAAAGGAATGAGACCTGAATGAAGAGGCTTTCTTTCTATAACTGCCACGGCAGGAAAGGATTCTGTAGGAATTTTATGTCATGCTCAAATTCTCAGAGGCTATTTTTTCTGATTTTTAGCTTACCACCTGTCTTATTCTCTGGAACAAAAGGTGCTCTTGGGCTCTGGGTCCAGATTTAGTTTCTTATTTATTCACCTGCTTGCAGACATTTGAGGATGATGGTGAATTATTCTGTCATTGCCTGCTGTACATTTTTTTTAAATGTCTGGATATATGCTAAGAAATAATTTGGTCCAAGATTGTTATTGAAAATCCAATATTTCCCCTAACTGCATTCAATCTTCCTGATGCCAATTTTTAAGGATGTAGAATGGAAAATTTCATCTCAGTGTTTTTTCCCTCTCATTCTCTGACTCCTTAATTAAATTTATAGCTATTTATGCAATTTATTTTGTGTTGACCTTTCAAAGACCCTAGAGCATCTGATGGTGAATGTAGAGTCTCAATGTTTACTTCCATGGGTCCTTGAATGAATTTCTTATAAAGGCTAATGGCATTTTGGAATTAAGGATGGCCAATGGGTAACTAACAAATAGTAACATATGTGTCCCTGGAGATACAGAACTATTAATATACAGAAATATATAGAAAGAAATACTGAATTATGTCATACACAGCATTTAAAATTAGGTAACACCACTACCACCATCTATATGTCAGAATAGTTAAAAGCATTTTATATATTGTAGGTCCACTCTTTGACATGGGTGTTGCACTTGGTTCTGGAAATCCTGTGTTTGGATGATCAGATGCACCTGTATCCTGTGAAATATGGGTATACCTGTCCCTAAGGTGAGGGCCATCCATGGCCCTGTGGGGGACCAGACTTAAAATCTGTTTTTTTTAGGTGCAGAGTCCATGTCTTGTATTGGCAGAGCTGGTGTGTGCAATAGATGTCACAGGAAGGAGCAAAGAAAAGGGAAATGAAAGGAAGCTTCACACTACAGTTCATTGACTATTTAAAAGATTGCTGGTGAGTGTAACCCTTGTAGAGGTTAGAAGTTTTGTGATTTAGTTCTTATTTTTTACACTGAAGTAAAGTATTCGTCATTTACTCTCAGGAAGGTTTTTAAAAGAGGCTTTGATAGAGGGCAGAGAAGGCAGCCCTGCAGTGCTGTTAGTGCAGGCAAGAATGAGAATCCAGCCATGCCTTTGTTCACCTAAACCAAAAGTACAAATGAGGAAAAGGCAGCATGGCAGCAGCCCAAAATGTAATTGTGACCCAACATTGATTTTATCTCTCTGACACCATTGTGTACTAACAAGAAATACTTCTTTCACCTTGAAGTACAAACCCCATAATTCATTGTTTGTGTTTTACCAATGAATGCAGAAATCAGTATCTCTCCATTTTATTGCTTGTTTATTTATGAAGCATTTGTGAATCTGCAGAGCCTCTGAAGAGGATAATTAATTTATAAATAAGTAGAGGTGCAAAGTTCCTCACTGGAACTGTGAACTTTTCATGGCAGTCAGTAAGGAAGAAATGCAGACTGGAGATCAAAATGCCTGGGGAGGAACCTTAGGGCTCATGAAACCCTTGTGCAACCCCAGCTTGGTTTAAATGGCATTGGGCTGGCAAAACAGAGGGTACAGTAAGGCCCTGGGAAGGCTCCTGCCCTAGAGGAATTGCCATGAGATGCAGAAACCAGTGACAGAAAAGGGAATGACTCAAACACAGCCAGATATTATATGAAACATGAAAAAAAAAATTTAAAAATGAAAGAAAAAGAAAATCAGTGTCCTCCAGGTTTCCTGACAGACTGGCACCACTTCTGAAACGAGATATGTATTTTTATAAACTATTAATGGTCAAAGTAAGGATGTAGCCTCTTCTCTTGTTTAACAGTTTTGCTGTGTGGGAATAATTGTGCAGTAGGATAAGCAATCTGGCAATTAGTTAAAAACCTGAAGAGCAGAGGAGTTCACCTGCTAGGAGAGAGCAGCGCTGTGATAAACGATGTGGAGGGGAGGGACACCAGGGCAGTCAGGGACATTGTGCAATTCCTTTGCAGGGAAGTGGAGACAGGCTTGGGGACAAAGGGAACAGAAGAGGAGCAGACCCTGAGGGTTTGCAACACAAAAAAGGCTGTACTGGGGTTTGGGGTAAAACTTGGACAGCCTGAGCAGGTGTTTAATGCAGAGGGAAGAGCAAACAGGGTGGCACAAACTGATAAAGAGATACCAAAACCAGCTCAGAGGTGTGGGGGTGCTGCAGGCCTCAGACTGCAACAATTTCTGGTCAGCCTTTGAGTATGCTTGGGAGAGAACACGATGTTCCCCAAATTGCTGGTAAAATTACAAAGGAGCAGTTGTGAATGCAGCACTCTAAGGCAGAAGTGAGCCAGAGCCAGTGAGCTGTCTGCAGAGGGAAATGATGATGGAGTAGCTGGGAAAAGAGAAAGGAGTTGAAGGAGAAGGAAGCCACAGGCTGCCTGAGTTGGTGATTTATAGTTAGGACAGTCACTTTTTTGTTCCTTAGTACTTAAAAGGACAATTGGCTTTTATCAGAAGCCCAATAGAAACAACTGAATGGTACAAACACAAACACTGGGGATGTGTCTCTGCCACTCTTGCTTTCAGTACAGCACAAGGTGAACAGAGGAGCCTGTCCTTCTCACTAACTCACATTTGGTCCAAGCTTAACTGAAAATGTGCTGAGTATCAAACAGGGGATGGGGAAAGTAAAGGGCAATTAGATTTTTTTAAAAATTTGGTTGGTTATTAGCTTGAAAAGTGACCAAATTTGGTGGGGTTTTTTTTGTTATCTTTTATTAGTTTTTTAAAAAAAATTAATTCCAGTATATGCTTTGTACTTTATTATTTGGAATAGGTTAATATTTTAGAGGCTCCTTTATTCTGTTTGTTAAAAGTTCTTATCATTAACCTATCTGTCATTAAAGTATATGAACACAATGTGCAGATTCTCATCCATGAGCTCTGATGCTACTTTGCTTCAGGTCTCTAACAAATAAACCACTCTCAAGGTCTACAAAGTGTCCTAAAATGAACACCTGTTAAATACTAAAGTATTCAATTTACCCTAAGAACTTGAGCCTTGGTGTTATGACTTGTTAAAATACTACTTTCTTTTTGAAATTTTTAGCTAAATTATATATCTATATCTATATCTATATCTATATCTATATCTATATCTATATCTATATCTATATCTACATCTATATCTATATCTATATCTGTACCAGCAGTTAGTTTTTCAGCTCATTGTTGCTACACAAAAATGCAAGCATCTTAGGGGAAAAATGCTGTTTTCCCAAAGTCTGTATTTCTCCTTTTGGATCATCCAGCATGAGAAACAAGGATGTTATGCAGTGTTGGTGCCCAGATGTCACCAGGAATGTGACATTTACTCAAGTTTTTGTACTGTAGCATGAATTTGGTTCCAGTGCCTTACCTGGATATCTTCCCAGCAGGTGAAGATCTGCTTGAGAATATAAGCATGCAGAGGGAACAAAACTAAATAAAATATAGTATGAGCAGCTGATTTCCATGCTCATCTAAACCTATCTCACAGGAGTCCCTGCTTCTGCCACTAAAACACTCAGAGCTCATTTTACTAATTCTGAAAGTCACCTTTACTCAGCCCATCACTGCAGAGGAAAAAGACCCAACCTGTGCTGCCTTCTGCTTGCTGATACTGTGTGAGACACTGGCAACGAGCTTGACAGCCTTAAAAAATAACAAAGAAAAAATCCAACACAATTGTTCAGGAGCTGGAATGTAATAAGAAGGTCAAGTCTTGCTTATTCTGGGACACTTGGATTGCTGATACCACCAGTAAGAGCTTGGATCTGAAGAAGTTTTTAAACAACGCTAGACTCTGGTATTTTATATGAAATAAATTAATTGCAGGTCCATCTTCAAAGCAATATCTGTGGCCAAAAGTTGGATAACACATTTCTTTTAGTACTGAGTAAGGGTCAAGATCAAAATCATATAGCTGTTAAATCTTAAAAGTGAAAACATTTATCCATATATATATATATAAATATAAAAATAGGCCTACATGGTCTCTATTGCCAGATTTTGAAATATAATATAAATATCTATCAAGCAACTGTAGCATGTTTTACTACCAGAAATATTTGGTTTAAATCCCCAAGTTTTAAGAAGCAAAGAGAACATGTGGGGAACATGTGGATTGTAAATTTCAGATGCATTTGCTGTCCTGGCAAGGAAAATACCTTTTTACCTCTTATAAATACAACACTAATAACATCAATGCAGGGGGTGCAATGTTGATTTTTCCAGTCGATTTCCAGTGATCACACTTTAAGATGGATATATCTCCCCTCTGCTCTGACAGGTGAGATTGAATTGGGATATTCCCACAAGAGCTCTCCAGGACCAGCTGATATCTCCCCTCTAACTGCTACCTGTGGTTCTTTTGGCAGCATGAAGCCAATCCAGCTGACATACCTGTGCACCTGGCTTGGCAAACACTGAGAAAAAACGAGTGTTGGGCCTTGATATTCAAGTCAAAATTAAAAAAAAACCCACCCCAAACTATCTGACTATGTAGAGAAACTGTCCTTGAGGAAGAAGAGGTGCATGAAGAGAGTTGGTGCATGTTTTGAACAGGTGAAAAGGCCTCGCTTATGTTGTACAGGTTGAGCTAAGTCTGCTTGCAGTGCCACAGCAGAGTGACTGTGGCTCCTGCTTGTGGATCTCCTGGAAAATAAACACAAGGGCTGGGAGCCAGCACTGCCCAGGGCACAGCAGGGAAACCTCAAACTGTGCTGCTGCTGCTGGGGCAGCAAGGTCCTGGTCCCCCTGCCTGATGCTGGTTCCTTGGGGCTGAGCCCCAGGGGAGCAGGGAGAGTGCAGCTGACAGCTTGCTGTGTGGGTGGCTGCTTCTCAGGGTATGAAACACATGAAGTGATCACACACTCAGTCCAAAGCCCCGGGGAAACGCATTATTTACCACCCAGGCTCCTGATGGTGTTTAGTCTGGAGCTAAGTGCAGCTTTGGCTGCAATGATCAATGTGCAGAACCTGTGGGGCTGCCAGGAATGGATTTGGGAGCCACGCTGAGGACACTGTTATTACACTGCTTTTCTATTGCTTTCAAAATCACTTTGTATCTGACAATGTGAACTGACAGCAAAATGAAAACATGTCCCACGCACTTAGGGCTTTCAGTACACGTTCTTCCTTTCTTTTCCCTTTAGTTGCCCTACATCAGGGGCTGGGTGTAGATCTTATGCCTGCTGGAGACCAAAATTTGGCTGCATTTAAATGGTGCAGACACAGCCCTTTGGGGGTTGGGAGTAAAGAAGGGGAGTTTATTGCAGTAAAGGGATTAGTGCTGCTGTGGACAGATCTATTTACAGTCCTTCAAGGGGCTCTGTATGTGAACCTGGATTTGGGAATCGTGTGGTGCTTCCGTGGGAGGGCTTGAAATGGGCATCAGAGAGAGGGAGACCAGGCATTGTTATGTGGGATTGCACATGGTTTTAGAAGCTTACAAGAGGCACAGGAAATGTACACCTTTCTGTTTGACATTTAATTTTTCAAGCTTTATTACAAAAAGGCAGCTAAGCCCCATTAATTCACTGAGAAATCCTCATTGAAGTGATCAGTTTATGAAAATTATCTTCCTGCCATTGAGTGGAATTAATTGCTAATGAAAAAAAAGGTGTATCAAGACAACATAATATATGACTAATGTATTTTCACTATATTTTGTTAACCTAAGAAAAATTCAAGTGATATGACCTTACTCTTTAGGAATCTATCTATCTATCTATCTATCTATCTATCTCCCTACAATCATTACTTATGTTTTAGAATGTATTATTAAAAAATAAACAATTAATTGAGCAGATAATCTACCTTTTTTTTTTTTTTTTTTTTTTTTTTTTTTTTTACAGAGCACTAGGCTCTTAAGTGCAAAAAAGGATTACTTGTGAGAAAATCAGAATCCTAGAGCAGCTGTATCTAGACATGGGATTAAACATAATGCCTTAATATGAAACATGACATTAGAGGCTGGGGATAAATGCAGACAGCTGATGAGAAGGTTTGTATACAAATGGGCTTAGACCATGCCTTGCCTTTGAAGATGAGTCCATTGGAACATTAAAGCTGGTGGGCACTGAAAAGATGTGCTCTCTGCAGGTCAGCTCTGTGCTGGGAGGCTCTGGGCAGGTGCTGCTGTCCCTGACTTTGGGGAGCTGATGTGGCCAAGGAGGGCTGGGTGTCCCTGTGGCTCTGCTGCCATTTGCCAGCTGTAGGGAATGTCTCTCTCTGTAGAATGCAGAAAAACAAAGGAGATTTAATTAATTTGGATAGGAACCTTTTGGTGTTCATTGGGATGGGTGCAGTTCAACTAGAAGGGGTTTGGGCTCTCGTTTGGAAAAGGTGGGGGTGTGAGGGAAGATAAGGGTGTTGGAAGCCTGTGTGGAGGGAACAGCTCCCAGTTTGGGAAGGTGGGATGAAGGGATAACAAACTCAAAGCTGAGCAAGCCCAAGCTGTGTTCTCAGAAGAGAGGACTCACTCTTTTTTGGCAGATGTCATGGCTGGGAAGTGTGCTCCTCTTGATGCTCCCCACTCATTCTGTCTTATTCCTTCCTTTGGCTGCTTCTGTGGAAATATCTGGTGAGAGTTTGGTTTTCTCAGACTCTTTGGTAGGGTAAATGTTGCAGCTTTTTGTAACTTAGCAAGAGAAGAGTTTCCTGGGTACAGTGCAATCACATGCACAGCATTCAGCAGGAAACTTCAGTTTCCTCAAATAAATGAAATATGTGAAAAAATAGACTTATTTGATGCTGAACGAAGCTCTTCCAAGCTGAATCTGAAGATCACAACTAACTGAAAATGGCAGAGAAAAGGCAATTGTGCTCTCTAAAGAAGTGATAGGTGGAACAGCAGAAAAAAATCTTTTAAAATGAGTTTATTGGAAGGAATAAGATCAGCTGCTGTAATGTCTCTATGTTGCAGAACTGCTACTGCAGCTCAGGCTGTTCCCATTGCAGCAAAGCATTCTTGAAAGGACTGGAATGGCTTGCCCAGCAGGGCTGCATACAGCAGGACCTCTGTAATTCAGCATTTCTGGGTCTAACCCATCTTTAGGGCCCTTTAACTTTCAAATCTTCATTTGGTGCTTGCAATATGATTTAACATTTGACCAAACATCATGATGTGAAACTGTCCTCTCCTAGTGGTGGAGCCTTGTTCAGATCAGAGCTGTGTAGAGTTATATATCTATATATTTATGTTTATTCCAGAGGCCATGTGGACCCTTTGCAGACTGTCTTGTGTGGGAAAATGGGCAGCTGAACACCAGGACAGCCAACTCATTTTTGAGTTCACTAAGAGACTTACTCCTGCAGGATGAAATAGTTGTGCAGTGCTCAGAGGAGGGCAGGGAAACCACAGAAGGCCTCTGAGCCTGGTGGTTGAAAACATCAGAGGTGGGTAGAAATTTAAAAAAATATATAATCTTAGTTTTCCAAGAAAACCAGGTGAATGTTGGTTATTTGTTGTGGTTTGGAAAAGGGCAATTTGGGCAGCTGGACTAGAGGTCTGATGTGAATACCACAAATGGCTAAGATAAACATGTCCCTTAGAGGAAGAATCAAAGTAGTGAAGAGGCACTGAAACTTGGATCCCTTGACTAAAAGTAAATATTTTTTCCTCCCATATGGAGCCATGTGAGGTGTGTTGTTCATATGTTTAGCATCTCATAAAAATAGCACTTAAGCTTTATTTCTCACCAGTGTTTTCTGCACACAGTAACTACTCTTTGTGGCTATGCCATGGATTATAGATGCCTAAGACAGTAATTTGAACTTCCAGATGTGTGTGTGACTACCTTGTTTAACACTCCCTGATGGGAACTGTTACCCCTCACCCTTGGTCACAGTGACCTGTGAGCAGCAGCCTCCCCTCCTGTGTTATGCTACAGGGTCTCTGTTAATTGCAGTGGAATAATGCTGTATATGCCATGCAGAGCTGTAAATATGGGCAGGGGAGGGTTTCTTACAAGTTCTTTGTAGATCTTTTGCAAAATTCTCTTGTGCCTGGAAATTACTTTAAAATGATGAGTGGTACTAAAACTTGCATCTGTAAAATGAGTAAAAACAATAGAGATGCTTTGGTGTGTATTAACTAACCCTTCTAGTGTGTCTGTGTGGCTCCTGTGGCACAGGAAGGGGAAGGACCTTTCAGAAGGGAATCCCTCTTTGAACACTTGGTGTGAAAAAGCAAAACTTGGCCTATGTGATGTACCTGAGATGGAAAGGAAATCTGTGTCACAGTGGGGGGACAAGCCCAGAGCTCTGCCCTTGCTAACAGGCTTTGTTAGTGCATGGTGTTCATAGGTCCTGATTTCCTCCCAAAATACCAAAGGCAGCCAGCTTGACATAGTCAGTTTGGTCACCATTTAATGTTTTGCCAGATCCCCCTCTCCTGAAGGGCTGTGTGGTGCCTCACTTCCCTCAGGAGTGACTGATGTGGCAGCAGAGGGGGCACACACGGCCCTGCTCACCAAGTGCCTGTATCTGTGTGCACAAAAATCCTCAAGTGGTGATGAAATCCAAGAAGCCCAGTTCTCACTAGGGTTAATGCTTAATCACCTATTTATAGGAAGGAATTTATTGTGGAGATTGTTTTACCAGGATTGAAGAGAATCACTGATTTTTCCAGCTCACTCAAAGCTCTTCTAGTAAAGGAAGAAGAAGGGGCTGGCTGTTCTTTTATGGCCCTTCAGGAAGGGTTTAATGCTTTGCACTCCCTCCAAGTGATTTCTCTGCCTGGCCTGAGCAGCAGTTTTGCCAATCCAGGCAGTCCCTGAGAGGCAGATCTGAGGCTGTTCAAGAGGTGATTTCTCAGGCTGGTGACAAGTGGGCGCTGCCAAGTAAACAGAGTGACAAAATGATTTTTTTGTCAGCATGCTGCCTGGCATTTCTGACTGCCCAGTGTCTGTCCCTTGGCTTTCCAGGTGTATTCCTTGGTGCCAGCTCTTTCACACAGTTGAGCCTTGTGGTGGATCCCTGCTAGCCTGGCCTTCTGCTTGTGCTGGCAGTTGCTGTCGAGTTCTGGGAGGCAGCAGCACTGGCCATGGCCATCTGAGCCTTGTCCTGGCTGCACTGGTCACAAAGGCTGTGGGTTTTGCTGCTCTGGATCCTCACCTGGCTGCAATTGCAGAGCTCACCTCATTCCCAGACTCAGAAATCCACGGAGAGCAGGGCCCTGCTTGTCAGTTTGGTCACCAGCAAAACCCTGCAGGAGTGGGAGCTCACCTGACCCCCAGAGCTGGAGCAGTGACATTTGGAAAGTCTCAGCATCCATGTGGAAGGCTCTTACCCAGCTGGGTGATACAGTGGAGAGCTTCTTGTCCTCCCCAGCTGTGCTACACACTCACATCATCCCTCATTATCCATCCTCCCTCCTGCTCCAGCAGGAATTCCTCAGCCAGGCAGGCTGTGCTCCAAGGCATGGCAAGTCCCAGCTGCAGGAGTGTGTGCAGGGAACTGTGGCCAGGCTGGAGGTGTCACCTGTGCTGTCCCTGTGCCAGGACAGCAGCTCTGGGGGGAAAGCCACCCTGCTGTTCCTCTGGAGAGGAGGCCTGGCAGGGTGGGACCTGGTCAGGCACTGGTCACAGGGCCCTGGACACTCTGGGGGCAGGGTGGGACCCCTGGGGCAGCAGAGATGTAGCTGAGTAGGCTGAGGTGGCTCAGCTGCTGCTGAGCTGAGCAGTGGGGGAGCTGTGTCCCTCCAGGCTGGCTCTGCTCAAAGGGAATTTTCTGCTCCTGTATAACAGAACTTATTGGATCAGAAGGATTTTTTTCCCCTAACATTTCCCCCCCTCTCCTGTTTCTGACCTACAAATTCACCTGCTGCTGTTTCTCTTTCCTCCTCCCTTCTCATCCTGCTTGCTGTCCAGGGATGTTTGGGACAGACTGTCAGTGTACACAACTACTTAATTTGTAACCTTTGTCATTACCTCGGCCCAGTGAAATGTCATAAACAGATCTTAAGCTGACCTGCGTGTTTGCTGTTGTTCTTTGTGGCTAACCAGCAGGAGTTCCTCCCGATGATGTGCAGGTGGATGTGGATCCCAAAGGCAGAGGCTGCCTCTCCCACTGTGCTCTCTCCACAGAGCTTGGCAGAGCTGCTGGATCAGCAGGGCTGCAGTAATCTATCCAGAGGGGCAGGACAGAGGATGGAGGCTGATTAAATTGCTGAACTGCATCCACTTGCAAGGAGTCCTTGACTTGCAGGTATTTATCTGTAATTGTGTGTCAGGATTTCTGTGAATACTTCCAACGTTTAGGTGATCACTGAAAGATTCCTGGTAAATTTTTGTTGCTGGTTTGTTTCTGTGGCTACTTGAGACCATTTTGCTACATGGTTATAACACAGAAATAATAAACAAATTATAACTAGTGGATGAGGTGTGTGCTTGTAAACAAATGTTCTCATTCAAGGCAAACCAGGAGTCGCTGAAGATAAAAAATATTTGGTGTTGCTTCAGAAAATCCAATTTAGTATTTGTAGTTTGGTTTGGAAAGAGAATGTTCTAGAGAAGTAGGGTTGGACACCTTCATCACCAAAAGCAGATTGCAGTCTGGTGTGACAAAGCAGCAGGATTTGGTACTGCTCTCCTGGCAAACAGGCAAACGTGTCCCAGGGAGGATGGTCTGGACCGAAGTTTGACTAAAGGAGACATCTGGAGTTTGCATCCTGTCCCTGAGCCCTTCCCTTGCCCTTCGTGCCCTTCAGAAGCGCTACCCGAGCCAATCACTGCCTTTTCCTTCAGAAATCCAAGCCCTGCAGCCTCCCTGGCTTCCACAGACATCTGACAATTTCTGTGGAGTCAGCGTTAAAGCGTGAAAAGGATGGAATTGACCTTCGGGGCGTTGTTAACTTCACTGGCCGCGGTGGGTGTGAGGTGACACACGGGGAAGCAGAGTGGGCATCCAGCGGGCAGCACCGGGAATGCAGCAGGCATCCACTGGGGATCCATCGGAGATCCAGCGGGGATTTATCGGGGATCCATTTGGGATCCCTCGGGAATCCAGCAGGGATACAGAGGGAATGCAATGGGAATCCATAGGGGATCCATGGGGGATCTATCAGGGATCGATGTGGGATCCATGGGGATCCATAGGGGATCCANAGGGGGGACGCTTGGGATCCCTCGGGGATCCAATGGGGATTCAATCGGGATTCAATGGGGATCCATTGGGGATCCATGGGGGATCTATCAGGGATCGATGTGGGATCCATGGGGATCCCTCGGGGATCCATGGGGAAGCGCCGGGCGCGGCCGTGCCCAGCGCTGCCATCGGGCACCACCTGGCGGCCACCAGCGGTCATTGCAGCCCGCGCTGCTGCGGCGGGGCCGCGAGTTGTGTCGGGAAAAAGGGATAAAAGGATAAAGGGATAAAAGGATAAAGGGATAAAAGGATAAAGGGAAATGTCCCGGGAACGGAGACACGGCATAAAGGGAAGTGTCCGGGGAACAGGAATAACGAATAGAGGGCAGTGTCCTGGGAGCAGAGATACGGCATGAGGAGCAGTGTCCAAGGTGGAAGGGCAGGGAAACGGGAAGGAGAGCAGTGTCCTGATGCTGAGAGCAGGGACACGGGATAGAAGGCAGTGTCCTGGGGCCAAGATCAGGATCACAGGATAAAGGTCAGTGTTCCAGGAACAGGGACGGAGGGCAGTGTCCCGGTGCCACGAGGGGACGAGGCTCAATTTCCCTGAAGTGCCAGGGCACCAGCCTGCTTTCCACACGTCAGTGCTGTGGGACACACCAAGTGCCGCTCAGGCCTTTGGCATTTTTACATTCTTCAGGTTTGCTCTTTCCACGGGAAGAGGGCAGCCCGGACAGCAGTTTAGAAAAGCCATTTTTCAGATGCCGGAGCTGGGAATGGAGCTTCAGGCTCAGAGCAGTTTTTGGTGCCACACGCTGTCCCCGGGCTCCACCCGCACTGTCCCGTAGCTCCACCCGCGCTGTCCCTGAGCTCCATCCGCACTGTCCCTGAGCTCCACCCGCACTATCCCTGAGCTCCACCCGCGCTATCCCTGAACTCCACCCGCGCTGTCCCTGAGCTCCATCCGCACTATCCCTGAGCTCCATCCGCACTATCCCTGAGCTCCATCCGCACTATCCCTGAGCTCCATCCGCACTATCCCTGAGCTCCATCCGCACTATCCCTGAGCTCCATCCGCACTATCCCTGAGCTCCATCCGCACTATCCCTGAGCTCCATCCGCACTATCCCTGAGCTCCATCCGCACTATCCCTGAGCTCCATCCGCACTATCCCTGAGCTCCATCCGCACTATCCCTGAGCTCCATCCGCACTGTCCCTGAGCTCCACCCGCACCATCCCTGGGCTCCATCTGCCGTGGGGTTTGCTGGGGGCAGGGCAGAGCGGGGACCCGGGGCTGCTATTTGGGAATGCTCTGGTTGGGACACTGCAGGCCGGGCTTCGGGCTCCCGAGGCTGCCACAGGAGCTCCTGGGACCATTTGCAGCTCAGCTGTTTGTGACTTTTGGGCAAGCCTTGCTGGGGTTGTGTTTGCTGGATGCGTTTGCCTGGGGAGCTCTGTCCCGCTTTGTTCTGGTGGCGCTGGTGACTTCACCCAGAGCACTGGATTTCAAGGCGACGTTGTGTTAATGAGGAATGGAAGAGTTGCAGGGATTCCTGACCGATTGTGGCACTGATGAATGGGTTAACTGGATGAGTGAAGAGAGTCTTGAGGGGAAGCAGGTGGGACAGCTCCTCACTGAGGATAAGTGGAAGGAAATGCTGTTTTTTCCTTTTCCTTTTGGTCAGGCAGGAACAAAGTCAGGAAAGTGAGAGAAGTCAGCAAAGATTCATGCATATTTATTGCTCATAAAAGCTTTTTTTTTTTTTT
>WEIU01008634.1:220200-290284 GCA_013389925.1 Aegithalos caudatus
GTGTTTGCTGTTTTGTTTTCTGTTGTGTTTTTTCTAAGGACAAGATTCAGCCTACATCTTCCCTCTGATCAGACTCCTATTCATTTCCTGAAAGGAAATGATCACTTGTGGTACACTGAGATTGTGAAATGGGAAGATTTCAGTGGGAAAGATATCACCTTGGTGGTGTCTTTCATTCCAGAAAGTTTGTGAAGTAAAGCCAACAGAGTTTTATTTCTTGCTCTCTCAAACTTGAAACATTATTAAAAAAAAAAAAAAAAAAAAAAGGAGGAAAAGAGGGCAANTTTTTTTGTACTAACCCCACCTGAAATATAATGAAAATAAGTGTAACTATGATTTCTAGCCAAATAAGAGAGTATGTCACCATATTTCCATATTTACTGCCCTTGGGCTGACATATACTTGGGAGCGAAAAGATGTAAAATAAATGTATTGAGGTGGATCTGTACCCTGAACTCCGAGCTCCAAAACCCAGTGATGCTCTGTCCTGGCAGGGTGACAATTCCTGTGCAGGGCAGGTGCCACTGCCAGGCTGGCTGGGCCCTCCTGGGGCTGTTCTGAGCCCTTGTTCCTGAAAGGAGGAAAGGGAAGGAGGCACTTCTTGAAGAACGAGAGCTCAGAAATGATTATTTGATTTTCCTTTGGTAACCGATCCTTCTGTTTTCACCCTGCTGCCTGTTGCAGTAGCACTGGACTGCAATAGGGTAATAAATCATAGAATTGTTCTTTCTTTCACTGACTGGTGTAAATTTACCTTGATAAGGGGACCTTAGCTCACCTGCCCTACCTGGGATTGCCACTGTGTGCCAGGTGTTCACATTCAAACAGCTTTTCATTGTTGCTTTGATACATATCAAGGATTCTCATCACAAGCCGTTGCTTCATAAGAGGTTCTAATGGGATGGGAGTAAAAAGCCTTTATTAAATGGCATGAACTTCTGAATCTGAATGTAATAAAATAATAATTTATGATATATTTTTAGGGATAAGAGATTAAAGTGCATATTAATTAAATGAATAATGAAAACCTTTGTGAGATTCTCTCCCACAAGTTGCAAGTAGCTGTTTAATCAAATTCTTTCTATGAAAAAATGCATTTCATTATAACATAATTAGCACATCTATTGTGTTTTTAATACAACTTGTGCTAAAGCGTATTTGATCTGGCGTTTGCTCGTGGCAATTAGCAGTGAAGGAATTGAACTTTCTTGCTTTATTCCAGGCTTTGTAAATTATAAGTGCCATATCTGGGGAAAATGGATGTGATTTTTTTTAAAGTGCTAGAATAATCTTGGGAATATATTTGGGTAGTCATTAGCAGTAGCAAAAAGAAAAGGTGAGGAGCTGTGCTGCCTAAAGCTGCCACTTCAGGGGTGATGCTATTTTGTGGCACTGATGTGTTTTGTTGTGCCAGGCCTGAGGCAGCTGGAGAGTTCTGCAGCCCAGAGTGACCCTGTGCCAGCCTGGGGGAGCAGGGCTGGGCTGGGCTGGGCTGGGCTGGGCTGGGCATGGGCTCAAAGCCAGCCTGCTGCCTGCTGCTTTAGTCCCAAATGCCTGCTGGGCCCTGGGATGGCTCCTGCAGCACTGGCAGGGACCCCACAGGCTCCAACATTCCCAGCTGCACTGCTGGAGCTTCTCTCTACCATCAGCTGTGCAAGGAGAGGGAGAAAACTGCTCTCAGAGGAAGTTCTTTGGTGAGTTGGTGCCTAGGCTGGGTTCACTTTGAGTGTTTCTATGGTTGAGGTCTCTGTGGCACAAAGCCTGATCTTGTCTTCTGAGTGGAACTCACTATGCGCAGAAAATCCAAACTTGAGATTGGCTTTTATGTAGTAAAAAACAACATAATACAGTACAGGAATATAAAAAGAAACTGTCCAGTGCAAACATCATATACATTGGAAATTGATACAGTGTTCCTTAAAATAACTTTTAAAAAATCAGGCTTAAAAACAGCAATTCCAGATTATAGAATCTGGCTGATACCTACCAAAGTACTTAATTTACTGCACTAAATAATTTCATAACTAACTTTACCTGCTGATAGCCAATACCGCAGGTACTGACAAAATCCTCAAACTGTAAGTATTATTAGTTAGCATTCTTTATAATACACAGACACGTGGAACCCCTATAGCACATATTGCTGGCTGGATTAAGCAAAAGAGAATGAACCCATTCAAAATAAAACCAAGGCTGTCACCCCAAAATGTACTTTTTAAAAGCAGAGGATGGGATCCAAAGCTGATTTGGCCAATGGACAGAATTCTCCTCAGTTTTGCTTTAGTTCATATTGAACATTTGACCATGTTGTTGATGTTGCATTAGTGTCCAGCCACGTATTGCATTGGACAACTTTTTAGAGCAGTGAGGAGCAGTGTGAGACCACTGTTGTTCATTGCTATATCCTGCCAAGAAAACATTTTGGGGGAAGGGAGTATGAATTAGAGATGATGTGAAAAAGTAAAAAGAAAATTTGTGAGGTTCCACCATACTGGTATAAGAAAAAAAAAAAAAAAAAAAGAAAAAAAAGAAAAAGTATTTAGTATTATTTGGTTAGCTATCAGATTTAAATAATCAAATCAACTAAACTAATAGATACAAATCCAGGAGAGATCCTGCACAGTGGAGGATCTGTGTAGTAAGGCTTTGTTCCTGTTGGAGGCAACAGGACTCTGCACTGCTGGAAGCCAGAGACAGGCCATGGTCCTAAGGGACCCACTTTTTCCAAAATGCATTTGGCTGGGTCACTTCCAGTGTGGGAATTTTCATTGTGGTCATTCTGTGGCTCTTCACCAGGTGAGAAACTGAACACAATCCCTTTCCAGGGATGTGGTGGCTGCAACTCCAAACCTGCCTTACATTTGTGGTGCTTTTATGCAGATGAGTGTGTGAGTGTGTAGCCTTCTGGTTTGAGAGTCTACAATATTTTCCAAGGTGGAAAATACTCCTTTTACAGTACCTGCTTAGAAAAAAAGCACAACAGTTTCACAGTAATGAGGCCCTTCAGTTTTTTGTCCCTGAAAAAATGCAATTGCTTTAATAATGCTGAATAAACCCCCTATTCAACCTCTTTGGAAATCTACAGAAACCTATGTTTCCATCTAGAGGGATTTACAGTGTTGGAGTCTTAACATTCCCCTGATCTCCACATTTCCTGCCCTGCAGGATATGTTCCATTGAGTAACACTGAGATCCTATTTACAGAGAGAAAAAACAATTTTGCTGCTAGCTAGAGCAAATTCTAGCATGCCAGAAATGTCCCTGAAATTGTCATCAGGCTGTTAAAAATGACAGATGAAACCAGATTGTGTGTCTAAAAATCCTGTCTAATTTTATCTTGAGTAACTCATAGATGTAGTAGAAGGCTATAAAACAAAAATAATTAATAGAATAGAAAGAAGGAAAAAATAATGCTTCTTTTTGAAAGTGATGGAATAATTTCTAATACCAAGTGATAGACCATATGTTCCTCCTCTCCTCTATTGGGTAAGCATAGATGTGGAATATCAATAAAGATGTTGCAAGAAGAACAGGCAAAGCAGCCAGCTGGAGATCCAGGGGGGCAAACATTCCTTCCCAATGCCACTGAACCTCTCTCTCCTGGAGGGTGACCTTGGGTGCATGTGGATGAGAACAGCACTGGAGGAGAGGAATGAGGGAGAAACTGAGGAACAAAACCAGGAAAAGTTGGGAAGATGGGGAGAGGAGGTGTGTCCTGAAAGACTTGAGCAGGCCAGTGAACAGGAATTTCGGGGCAAAAAATGGGTGTTAGGAAGGACAGTAGTGCTGGGGGAAGTTAATATAGGTGATCTCTGTGTGTCTTTTTAACTCTACTGCAGGTTTTTTCCATGCTGTTTGAAATCCTACTATGGCTTGAGGGAAGAGCTGTGAGTTCCTCTTTGGCCACTGGCAGTCTCTTGGTGTCTATCTGTAGTGGGAGGGAGAAAATTGATGGCTAGTTTGAGCTTAATACACAAAATCTTCACTTGGTTCTGATCCATACAGCTCAGCTAACATCTTGAACCTGGGTCCCCAGTCATTGAGAAAGTCATAATCAATGTCAGAGTCTGAGGAGCCCGAGCCCAGAGAGCTGAGGGATTCCGCGATGGACTCGGCGCCTTCGTAGCCGTAGATGTGCAGGGTGTCGTAGGGCAGCAGATCCCTGTCGTTGTCAGCCTCATCCTTCTTCACCTCAATCATCATCTCCATGCCCCCAGCTCCAGGGGCGACGTTCCCAGGAGGTTTCTGGACCTGCGCGTAGGGAGAGGGAGCAGCGTCGGCCTTGAGGCCGTTCTTGCGGACGGAGTTGAGCACGGACACGTCGTAGCTGGTGGTGTCCATCTCACCCCCTCCCTCCTCGTCGTAGGTGACCAGCTGCTCGTGGATCTCTGCCACGCTCCTCCCCAGCCCACTCAGGTCCTTCTTGTGCCTCCTTCTCAGCAGAATCAGCAACGCAATCACTGCAAAGGAAACTTAGATGAGCGTGTGTGAATAGACAAGTAAGACACTCAAACAAATCATGTTTAACATAGTCTGAAGTGTTTTTTTTTTTTTTTGGTTTTGTTTTTTATGGAGTGTTTTTTAAACATGTATTGATTAAAAAATAGTTAACATTTCTATTTAACTGGAATAAAGGATTAGTTGTAGGAGTTCAGTCTGGACAGGGATTGTCCTGCTGACTCTTGAGCTGGAATCACAAGTACAAATGCATGGTGTCACAAGGTCATTGAATCAACTACTGCCTTGAACTGTAAATCTCTTAATGCCAAGGATTAGATGCTACGTATGTGGTACTTGCAATCGGCCCCAGTTCTCAGGAAAGAAAAAAGTGTTCAACCTTCTCTGAGAGATTTCAAATGCAGCAAACAGGTACTGGTCTGCTGATGTGTTACAGGTGTATTTATGTTCACTGTACTGCTTAAAGGGTTTCCAGACTAGTTCTGCCATAGGAACCAGGAATCCTGTTGTTATTGCCCCAGCCCAAATTTCCTGTTTTATAGCTGTGTATGAGGCTGGTACCAGTAAATCAATATTATACATCAATTATACATGTGTGCAATAGCCTCTCCAGTGACTCAGCCAGTCTAGAGGAGTGAGCAGCTTTGCAGCTGAAGCTGTTCTAACAGGCCAGAGAAGAAGAGCACGTGAGATGAATCAAATGGGTACAGCATTTCTGGCTTCATGACCATTTCATAGCCACAAAGCTTTTGTAGATCACAACTAAAGAAAGAGCAAAACAATCCTCACACTGTGGTGCAGAGAACATTCCAAAAGTCAGATACTCACCAATGATTGTGAAGATGCAGATAAAAATCGCCACCAGTGCTTGTATGCTGACGCCCACCTGCTTTGCTCTCTCCTCACAGAAGGTGAAGTTGCCTTTCTCGTTGCACTTGCAGACGCTGATGACCAGGGTGTTTGTGCTGGTGAGGTCGGGGTCGCCGTTGTCGGAGATGAGGACGGGCAGGTAGTGGAATTTGGCCAGCTCCCGGTTGAACTGCCCGTACCTGACAGTGATGTTAGCCGTGTTGTCTGGAAGAGGTAGTGACATCCATTAGTGATAATCTCTACCAGACTGTCCTGACAGATTGCAGCTGGGGCCTCTTCCCCTCAGACACTGCCAGCCTTTTGGGAACACAGTGAAACTGCTTCCATTAAACATACTTCTTTTTCAGTATGCTAAGCCTTTAAAAATAATTACTTAGCTCAGCTCGGCCAACCACAGGTCAGTGGTATAGCTTTTCTTCCCTGAGTGCCAGGGTCCCACTCTGGGGAGCTGAGGAAGGGCAGTGCAGGGATACGCTACCGTAGTTCTCAATCAGGGAGAAGTTGCTGTCTTCTGTGGCCAGTGAGTATCTGAAGAAACCTCTGGGGGATGTTTCATCCTTGTCAACAGCTGAAATCCTGACGATCACCTACAAGGATGGAAGAGGTGGCAGTTTTCAGTACACATTGCCTCCAGTGATAAAACCTGTGGAGTATTTGAGCTGGGCTGTGTGTCCTGTGCAGCCCTTCAGTAAAAGGAAGGACACAGACATCTCAGGGTACTCCAAGATTTTTCAGGCGAGCAATTTCTTGGTGGGTGTTCAAAAAGATCAGTTTTGCCTCTTAAAATTTTGTGTAATGAAAGCGTGAAAAAAGCCTCATTTTTAGACATATGGCTTGTTGAAATGTCTAAGATGGTGTCTTCCAAAGTCCTCAGCCTACTCTGAGGTGTGACTGTCATTCTTGGAATGCCATTGAGACTGCCATGCCTGAAGGACATGCTTGAGTTTTGAAATCTTCAACCTGATGTACATTAGATGTATAAAATACGAATACTGCATCTGATTATGTCCCAAAAGTATTTTAAAAATAAAACTAAAGGTGAAATTAATGCCTTACATGTTCTATCAGAGAGTTCAGGCAGTGACAAAGTGTCCAGGCAGGAAAGAGTTATTTTTTTTTTCAGTAGTTGGGAGGGGCCACAGTGGTTATTCTTGGCCAGAAATTCATGTAATTTCTGGGAGACGAAAGGGACTCTCTTCCTGGAGAAGGGGTTTCTTCTGTTTGAGCAGGTGTGGTGGAGGGAGTGGTGGAATAATGCTGGTGCTGAACCAGAGGGAGCACTTTGGGTGGCATGGCTGCTCTGCAGTCTCTCTATTTTTTTCTATAAATATATTTTTGTTGTTTATATTGTTGCTGTTACAGTTCATTTTCTTATCTCATTACTGTTTCCAATATATTGTTCATCTCTCAGGCCACAATCTTTCCCTTAAGGCATCACCTCCAGTTCTCCTCTCCTTCCTGCTGCAGGGGAAAAGGGGGTGAACGAGTGGCATGTGGTTTGGAGTTTCAGTGGGAATGCCAAACTGGGGAGTACCACCCCTAAACCATGACACAAAGTGTCTAAATTAAACAAATATTACAGTATGGGCTCAACACTTGTATCTGAGGCCAAACAGGTAAATCAAAAATACCAACACTGCCAAGTAGTAACAGAATTTGTGTGTGCAGATCTGTGCACTCTATGACTACAAAATAATGTTCCATGCAGCAATGTTTGTCTCACTGAAGTGGTTTCCTTCTCAGTATCACATTCAAGCATTTGTGTGATAGAACTGAGTTGCTGATTCTTGCTGTGCAGAGCTTGACTGTCCTTCATGGCTCAGCTGTTAATACACAGACGTGAGAGCCTGGGGGGAGAGGGCCAGTGCAGCCCATGTGTGCAAGCAGATAAAAGTCAATATTCCAGCAGTGCAATATCCTTAAGAGATATTCCTGACCACTGATGTTTTGGAAATCAGTGAAATGATCAGGGGTTTTGGCATGAAAACTGAGGCTTACTTTTATTCAAAAACAACTTTCACTTGAGCTGACAAGCAGTAATTCAGGTTTCAGGGAAGATCTCTCCCTGTCTCACCTTTCCAGGTGCAGCATTTTCACACACTCGGGGTTCCTCAGGAGAAACAAGTTCTGGAGCATTATCATTGACATCATCCACTATGACGTGAACGTGGGCATGCGACTCTCTGTCGGAAAGACGGCCTGGAATGACAACAGGGGTACAGGTCACAGGTCTGGGCTCCCAGGGCTGCCTAAACTCCCCTTCCCACATTAGTGCCTACTTCTCTGCCTCCCACAGGATGAAGAATTTCTAGCTGCATCATAACTTAAAAACTTAAACTTTTCCTCTGAGATTTAGATATTTTCCTAAAATCTCCAGTAGTGGTTAAATCAAGGATCTTCAGGAATAAAATAGCTTATGGCTTCCTGATTCTTCCCACTGCATGGCAGGATTGAGCATTGTTCTGGCACTGAAGCAACATGGGCAGAACAGGCCATTTCTATATTGTGAAATATCAAACCAAGTGTGGACTGGCCCACCCCACTCCCTGGAGCTGAGCAAAGGCAGGGGCCAAATCTTAAAATCACCTCTGACCTATTTGTAGGGACTTGCTTGATTGGGAAGATGATGATGCAAAGGAGAAGCACTCCTTTCATTCCTAGCTCAGTAGGAACAGGCTGTCAGGTTGTGCTTTTCCTTTTTCGTAAATTGCAGCCCTGCTGGAAAGGGGTACCCAGATTTCTTTCAAACTGGGAAATGGGTGGCACTTACCATCTTCAAGGATCTCCACAGCTGCCACAGTGATGTTGTATGAGGAGCTGAATTCTCTGTCTAAAGGCTTGGGAAGTTGAATAACTCCAGTATTGGATACCCTGACGTAGTCTCCACTAGGACTTGCTCTACGCTGAATATATCTGTTTTTTGTTTAAAACAAGATATGTCAATGCAAGGCTGATAATGCTCTGTTTCACTTCATTTCTTCTCAGAGGAAGGTCAGAGAGTTCTCGTGTGACACATTACATTAATATCTTGACCAGGAGGGCTGAGACTATTGCTCTAAAACTATGCAGGCTGAGAGTGAAATACATCTGTCAGAAGAGTTTCCAGATTATTGTACTTTGCTCTTTCAGAAGTCTATTTTCTTCTCTAAGCACATGTTTGAGAGAGCTTTTACAATAAAAAATAGAACAATAAATTATAACCACGTAAAAATATCCAGGTTAATATTTTTTCCTAAATGTGCAAATGTTTTATCAGTAAGTCCATGTGGTAATTACATGGGTAATGAAATTTATATTCAGCTTTTGGTGAGCATATATATATCCATGGCTGCAGTGCTGGAAAAATTAAATTGGATTTCCTTTGTTTTGTTTGGCATGCAGATTCTAAAAATGTAGGGCCAAAATCTGGGTTCTTTGTGAAATTCCTGGCACTATTAATGGATTCTGCACTTTTAAATAGAATTGCTAAAGCTGGCGTTGTCTTACCTGATTTTCCGTTTAGCTGCGTCGGGGTCCTCTGCATGAACTGAACCAAGTGTTTTTACTTCTGCATGATTTTCCCTCACTTTGAATTCATAAGGGAGTTTGGTGAAGACAGGGGGCTCGTCCACGTCGGTGACCTCGATGGTGACTGTGGAGATGCTCCGGGGGTTGCCGGGTTTGAAGTGCCGAAGGTTGACGGTGGGGTCTGTGGCCTCAATGCCAAACTTGTATTCTGATACTGTTTCAAAGTCCAGGGGCTAAAAAAGCAAAAAGACAATTACAGATATTCTTCCATTGGTGATGTCTAAGCAAACTTTCCGTTGGCTCTCTGTGCAGATTTAAGATCTGTGCTCTAATTCATGTTTGGCCATGTTACCAAATTTCATCTTGACTGGACCCAGGGGAGAGCATTTCCTCAGTTTCCCTCTCTAGCATAGCGTGCCTCAAATTGCCTCTGGTGTGGAACAGATTCATCCAGTAGTTTGGCAAAATCATTTTCTTTTGGGTTAAATAATTCTCTTTTTATAAAGCTGTAACTACCAAAACTTGGTTAGCTTCTGTCCCCCAAAGTCTGGGGAAGAGATTTTTTATCTCTTGGTAAAGCTTTGTGCTCTGAAGGCACTCAAGGCAGATTGCAGATCTGCACTGGCTGACAGCTGGGGCATTTAGTGATAAATGACATCCTCTTCCCTGTTTTTCCCCCTGCCTGAGACTATAAAAGGAATCACACAATGGGAGGAAGACCAGGAGCTCAGGCAGTAAGAAATACTCCTCTCAGTTTCCTTTGTTCTACCACCTGAGACTGTAAAAACATGGAGATACACAGCAGTTGTGGTGACTTTTCTCTTTGAGCAGATGTTGCAAAGGGAAGCGATGGGACTTATCCAGCAGCTGACATTTTATCTCACATGGCCGTGTATTTAAAATCCTGACCTGTGCACGGCCAAAATCACATTGCAAAACAGAGAGGTGAACTTTGCCCACTGTGTTGGAGGAAGAGCTGGTTCCAAATCCCTCAGGGAGTGTGTGGGGTCTGTGACTGCTCCTCCCCTGGGCAGGCACTGCATTCCCCAGCTCCTGGGAAGCTGGGGTAGAGCTGTACCAGATGAAGGAGAGCTGCTCATACCCAGTGTGACCACAGCCAAGGATTTTACTGCCAGTCTTGAAATCCTTGGTCCTGTTTTTCCTAAAAGTTTTCTCTTCTTAATGATATTTCTAGTCTTAGCAGTTACAGAGAGACATTTGGAAGGGAAAAACACATTTCTGTCAATCTGAGGATTACAGGAGCTGCTTTACAGTCCTCTCTCCTCTTTTTTTTTAAACAACAAATCAATGAAATCAATGAAATCTTGGTTTGGCAATGCTCTGCAGGAATCCCTTGGTACAAATCAAGTAGGTTTGAGAATTTAAAAAACCCACAAAGAACAGACCCTAATAAAGGCTTTGGAGAGTCTTAAAGACTTGTAAGAAATTAGTAGGGAAGCTCTAAAAACTCTGAAGAGCTCTGAAGCTCTTGAGGAAAGTAAGGGTGCTGTGGGCTTGGATTAGAGCAAATGCCAAACTGCAAAGAGATTTTTAGAAAAGAGGTCAGGTGGACTAGTTTACATTTTCTGCTTTGGTTTCATGTGGGCTGCAGAAGGGAAGTGTTCTTTGACTTGGCCAGTTGGTTCAACACTTAAATCACTGCCTCTTTGAAGCATCCAACCACTCGAAGTTTGAGAGAAGCCCAAAGCGTGTAACCTGAATTTCTGACACATCCCCCACTGCCCTCTGCAGTAATTCTGGAGTTTTTCAGGTCTGGAGGTTGAAAAGGACTAGAAATCACCAGCTCTTCTTCTCCCAGAGCCTGGAGAGCTGGTATTCAGGATCAATATATTTCATGCTGACTTTCATGCATTTCCATTTTTTCCTGCTGCTAGTCCTAAACCAAAAAATCACTTGTTACACATGGAAAACCACAATAATCATCTTTGTTACAGGGAACAGTACCTTTTTTGGCCTAATGATTCCTTCATTTGTGTATGGATTTGCTACAATCTCAAAGGTGTCCCTGAACTCTCCTTGGATAAAGCTGTATCTTGTATTTCTGTGCTGTGGTTCATCAATATCTTCTACTTTGACTCTGCCAACTTCTCCTCCTACTGAAATGTTTTCAGGAACTTTGAAGTGAAATGATGCTGTTAAAAAAAGAGAGAGAAATACATAAGGTGTCTGTACATGGAAGTTGGAACTTAGTTAAAACTCTTCTTGTCAGATGCAAGTGAAAATATTTCATTGAGAATTTAGCATTGTGTATCTCTAAGTCATGTGGAAGTATAAATAAAACCCCAAATTGTCAATATTTTTAGCAAAGGGATGAAATTAATACTGATTTTTGTTTTCTGTTCTAGGTGTGCATCACCCAGGAAAAGGGGCTCTGGCTGAAACACAGAAGTGCTTCTGGACACGTGAAGTTCTTTTGGCTATTTTTGAGCCAAGCTGGACTGTGCTGGCCTGTGAGCTGAACTCGCTCTGTGTGCCATGCCCTGGCCTCAGGGTGGCTGGGGGGCTGTGGCACTCACGGTGTTTGAACACTGGGAAGTTGTCATTGATGTCAGACAAGGTGATGATCACTGTGGCTGTGCTGGAATCCCCAGAGAAACCCGGAGCATCTTTGGCTTGAATGACAATCTCATATGTTGACTTGGTCTCTCTGTCTAAATTAGGCTCTTTTGTATAAATCACACCTGGGAAAAAATAATGAATACAATTAGATTCTGCAGCACGTCCAACATCTCTTCCATTTTGACAGCAAATTTTTATCTTTTTTTTTTAATCTCCACACATTCAGCTTTAAGCAGCAATTTTACAGTGGTATTTTTCAAGAAATGTTAGAAATTTTTCTGCATGATAGAATATTTAGGAGAGCTCGTGCAGAATATTCCTTTTAATGGATCTTTAACCTCTTTACTTGCATTCTTTGCTTTAGCACACTAGGTGGTTACAAGAGATACTGACATTGGTTTTAAAACTGGGCAAAATTTAAGCTAGAGAGATTAGGAAAGCAAATGATAATTGACTACTGAATGCTACTTCAGAATTTGTGTGTTCCCTTTTCCTCTCTGAGCACTGGAACAGTACCTATGCTGAACTGAAAATATGAACTCAGCTCCTGGTCAGTCTTTCCATAAATGGGGAAAAATGACCTTTTATCTTCTCACTTTGTTCATGGCAGTTGATTTCCTGATTTTATTAGTTCATTTCCAGATGCAGACAGTGGCATTGTGGAGTGTGAATGAAAAACCTTTCTAAATCATGTTTAAAATTATATTTTTGAATGATTTTTCCTCTTTTCCAACATGAAATGGCTTAAAGCACTTTTCTTCAAAGGGCAGGGTATGGACAAAGCGTTAGGCCATTTGTGTGTCTGACTTACCAGAGTCATCAATGGTGAAATATTCACCTCCTGTGGTGACTTCGTAGGTCACCGTGGCATGACCGGACACTGTGGGGTCATCAGCATCCACAGCTGTCACTTTGGTGACTGAGGTTCCTAGAAAAGGATTTTCCAGGTGCACATTAATATAAATTGTGCTTTCTAATGCCAGCCACGAAGGGAGAGGAGTGAGAGGACATACCCACTGGTGACATTTCTGGGACAGACCCATTGAACACCTTCTGCACAAACACGGGGGCGTTGTCGTTGATGTCGTACACCTTGATGATGAATTTGGAGGGGCGTTCCAGGGACCTGTTGTTTGTTCTGTCAATGATGAGGGCTGTCAGCTCATACTCTGCCTTCTTCTCCCTGTCCAGCCTCTCAAAAGCATAGACATCCCCACTGGTCTCCTCCACCTTGAAGATGGTGTTGGCATATTCACCCTCGATGATGTACTTGGCGTTGTTGTTCCTTACACTGGATGTGATCTGCAAGGAAAGTGTCATTCAGAGAGAGGAGGGTGGGGTCTGGCAGCTGGCTGCAGCAGTTTCTCCCAGAGAATTGGCACAGTCAGGAATTCCTCATCCCACCGGGAACCAGAGCAGCCCTGGGGACTTCAGCTGTCAGCTGTGGCAGCACTGAGCAGCAGTGGCAGCAGCTGGGGTTACAGGATCACACTTGCACCCACACTGAAACTGGCTTGCTTATAAAGCTTTTTTAAAGTCATACCTCATATCTCCTAAAGGTATAAATTGTTCATGCAACCAACACTTACACATAATTAACTTCATTATGTCTGAAATAAAGTGAGCCACCAGTCAGTTTGTCTTGTTTGCAGCTTTCTGGACCTGCCAAGGTTTTTTGCTCAGTTTCACAGGACTACAGGAGGAAATCTGCATTCACAGCTCCTGACATTATTCAGCATTAGCCTCTATTCCTTAGCATTTAGCAGAAGTCCTGCCATAGCTGACAGCTTTCTTGTGCTCAGTTACATGCAATCCTTTAATAGGCTCATGCAATGACAGGAATGTTACATTTCCACCCCACAGATTTTAAAATTTAAGGTTATATGCAGTGAAAAAGGGATGAGCATTAATCAGTTAAAAATATAATTTAATCCAATTCTGAATGCTTTTGCATACTGCTTGATCTGCAGATAATGTAATGATGCTTCCCTTTCTATACCCTCACACATACAGAATCACTGCTGGAAGCTTTAAACCACAATTTTCCGTGCACTATATCAGCATTCTGGCTTCAGCCAGCTAATTATCAAGGATTGCTGCCAAGTATTTCCAGCCTTTTGTTACTGATGTTATCACAAATGTCACCTGTTGGGTGTTCAGGATTTGATTTATTCTGTAGCTGTCATTTACTGTTGAGCATTGTTTAAATTTTGGTTTTCTCTTTTGAAATGTGTCATTAATATTTCCACCTCTCATTCCTTAGTCATGCTTCTGGCTGCTGGGACTGCTGGAGAGCAGTTCAGAGCTCTGGAGATGCCACATGAGAAATAACCCCACCCTTGTCTCAAAGATGGGATTGTCTGTGCCTTCTTTCTCCATTTTTATGTACCTATTCAGTGTAAAAAGCATAAACTTCTCAGAATGCCTTTTCTGGTGCTGAGGATGAACACACAAAGGGAAGCACCGAGGTGGTGCAAGATAAAATCCAAATGTGGCAGCACATTCCTGCAGCTGTCACTCAGCCCTGCTGCTGCTGCTGGGCCCTTTCTTTGCAGGGTTTATCAAGGGCTCAGGGCTGCAGATGCACCAAGCAGGAGCCATCAGGGGATTGTGCTGGTGAAACACCCCAGAGCTGGACAAAGGGAATTATTCAGGACAGCTCCAGGAATAGAAGCTGCTCCTCAATGTGGGGCTGAATTGGTCTGAAATGAAGCAGAGATGCCCTGTGGCAGCTGAGAGGACCTTGTGGCCTCTGTGCTTTCTCTGTGGTGCTTTCTGGCAGCCCAGAGCAGCCAGCAAGGCTTGTGTGGCTGTGCTGGGACAGCCCTGACAGATGTGAATGCTGTAGAGGGCAGGGAAACACCCAGCTGCATTTGTCTGCAAAGTGTCACAGTGCATCCTTTTGAAAGACTGGATTGGGAGAACTTTCCCTGGGCAATATGCAGCTGATAATAAGCTTTTATGAGCATTACCCTGAGGAAAATGAATTTGCAAGCAGGTCAATGCTTGCAAGTATTTTTAAAAACGATTTGCTTTTGCTTTGTGCAACAATATTTTTGATTGTGTAACAGTATTCTGAAACATAGCACTCATGTTTCATGTACAAGCTGAGAAATGTGGACTGTGTTTTTGAATACATGTGTTTTTATTTACTGATCTCTGAGGTTTCTGAAAGAATCTCATGCTGCCAGAGAAATCCTGACGTGCATTAGGCACCAGACTTCCTTCCTGGCCATCCACCTGCAGGTAATGTGCCTGTTCCTGCATTGGGAATCTCCAGAACTGCTATTCCCTTATATTTACTTGTATTCCTCAAAGGAATTAAAATTCCTTTGGCACTGTTCTTCATTTACTCTTTGCCCACATTTGGAAGATTTTAACATGTTACTATGTAAGTATTAAGTCCCATTTCTATTTCTTTTTCATTTCTCCTGCCTAGAATGCAAACAAATTCTGCTTTTCAAGACCCTCATTTGCTATTTTTAATCATTGCTCCCAAGTTGCTGCTTACCTTGCCAACATGGTGTGGCAAAGGGGTATCAATCTCCTCTTTGATGTGCATTTGGTTCCAGATCCAGTCTCTCTTCTGGCGTTTGTGGCTGATATAATTTGAACAAAGGTTTTGGGCTGATTTCTGACTTCCTCCATCAGCAAATGCTGGAGCCAAGAACAACGAGAAAAGTAGAATAAGGTGGCTCATCTTCTTCTGTAGCCTAGAAAGTAATATAGAAATGCAAAACTATAAATAGGAACAGAATCAGATTCAGCAGAGGGAGCGTGTGTAGAAGTGCAAATGGACATTCCTTCCATAGGCAAGTTTGATCACTTTGCTTCTTTCCATTTTCCTCAGCATCAAAATTTGAAGGCTTCATCCTGCTGTGAAATAGTTTTAGCTGCATGAAAACTGTGAAAACCAACACAAAGTATTTCAATTAAATAAAAAATGAGTTTTGAATGCTGGTGTAAGAGCCAGCATCCCCCTGAGTGGCTGTCATTGCTCTGAGGAGCAGAGTCAGAGCCCAGGGCCCTGCTGTGCACAGGCCAGGGCAGCCTGGTACCATGGCTGAGCTTGAGTTAACTCCACTTGAAATGAAATGTTCAGGCTTGACAAACCCAAATGCAGTGTTTTGACATGCCCTGACACAAAATATGCTGTAGTCAATATCTTTCTGTGGAGAATATTGACTTAGAGTAAAATCTGGTGGGTTTTTTAAGGTGGAAAAAGTTATTGGTGTGAAATTTTCTATCAATTTCAAGTACTATTCAAGCAAATTATCTGTATAGCTCATCTTTTAAGAGCTTTTTTTAAGAGCTCATCTATTGATTCAAGTCCTTGTCTTCTGAAGCTTTTGGAGACTCACATAAACTTCCCTTATCCCCTCTTCCCAGACTTTAACATCTTCAAAATGATAATTTGTGAAACGATTTCAGGTGAAACCATATTTTTGCATCCTGTGTTAATACTAGCAAACTTTAGGCCTGACTTTCATATCAGAGGAGATATTTTAATGTTATCAAAGCTGATTCATTTTTTTTACTAAATTCCCATTCCCAATATAAAGGGCTGTCAGGGAACTTTAACACTCAAGTAATCAGACTTTAAATTGCACAAAAATGACTTTCCATTAGCTTTTAGGAGCTGTCAGCATGCACATCAAAAATAAACCCGCTAATTGTGATGAGAAGTTGACATCACACAGGCTGCTAGATGCGAGATTAAATTAATATTTTCGTCAGGAAGGTGCTGAGACGTTTCCAAAATTACTCTTTGGTAACCAGGCAATCAGTGTTATCCCATGGTGCAGCATCAATGTCAGTAAAAAAGATTTTATTTACCATGAAATGTTGCTTTGCTGTACTTTTCTCTCTCCCACATTGTTGTACATAAACTGGGGAAAGTTCCCCCTTTGTGGCTGTGTGGGAAGTGGCCGAATAAAGTGCCTTTGAAGTTGCTTTTTGATAGATAAGCTGTGTTTGATACAGTTCTCTGGATTCAAACAAAGCTTTGTGATTTAGCTAGATTTTTCTATTCTATCCTCTTAGCTTGACTCCAAATACTTTTAGAAAAATGAAAATGATTTAGTTGTGTTTCTATACTTTGTGTAGATGAACATTTAACAACTGGAAACTGGAAGGCAGTGATATGATTCTGTGGTGATTGCATAAAAGTCTGACTTTTATCCATAAAACTACAAAACACGATAACCAAAGGAGGCCATTGGACAATGCCAACCAGCACAGGTTGTGGTTTTGCCAAAGAACAAACTGAAGTGTTTAAAGAGCCTTTTTCTCCTGCTCCTGTGCTGAGTGGAGCTCTCATGTAATGCCGAGCTGAGGCTTGGAAGTTTTAAACCTTCAGTGCTGACTGAATCCATTTACATAAACATGCATTTCAGCTGAAACTTTAGCTACCCCTTTCACCCAGCATGTCCATCTTCGTGCTCGTAGATTTTAAGGAGGTTTCAGTTCCTTTAACTCCTGATTAATGGATTCCTTGTTAATATTTGTCCAACCTTCCTGGGAAGTGAAGGGTTCCTTTGGCAGTAGTTTGGAGGTCCTTGGCTCCCTCTGGCACTGCAGCACAAACACAGACTGAGGTGGGAGAGCCTCCTGCAAAAACTGAATTCTGCTTCACCTTTGGCATCTTTCGAGCTGCTCATCTTGGGAAAATGACAAGGGCACACTGGAGCTCCTTGCTGGCTCTGCCCTCACACAGCCCCCAGTTTTCCCTCTGTCCCTGGCTGATGAGCCCAACAGCTCCAGCTTCTCTGAGTCTAATCAGGGACCATAAATGTTCTGGAAAATTAGCAGGGAATGGTTTATTCAAGCAACTGAGTTTCTTGCTTTGCTCTTAAATTTTCCTCCAGCAAATTATGGGTTCTCCTACCCATATTAGTCATTTTATGTGTTGAATTATTTTAGCAAATAACTCTTGGTCTGCAGGGTACTGTAGACAGTTAACTGAGAAATTCTGGTATTCAAAGTGATTTATGTGACACATGACTCATATAGTGCAGTTTCTTCTTCCAGACTGGGAGTAATTATTAAAAAATGTTGGGTGGAGATACAGACAATACTGTACTAATTAAAAGTTTGCATTTTATGGGTTGTTTTGGCAAATAATCAACTGTAAAAGTGATGAACAGCTGATATAAATAGTCTTCATGTAATGAAACCACATTGGATGAAATATTCTTATGAACATTCGTGGTTTTCTGGGTTTTTTTCTGGTATTTACCTCTTACCTAGTTTACTTCTAACTCTAAAATATGTATTAAGGCTTATGCAAGGTTAATTTAGTTGGTAAAGAATTTTTTTCTATGCTTGTATGTTAAACAACAGTTAAACCAGGCTTCTTTACAGAGATTTTAGGAAATGAGGGACATTTGCCTCTGAAATGATGCATTTTCCTGGTCAGTCATACTAAAACCTTCTGCTTATCTTTGAGAATTTTTCAGCATCCAAAAACCACAAATAGTGGTAGAGTGGTGATAATGAACACCCTAAGAGAGAAATTTGCTAAAAGTGGCTGTCATACACAAGAAAACCAACACATTTTAAAAGGGTCATGTCCGTGTTGTTATAATTTGCATAACTGATTGTGAGAAAGACTGGAAGTGAAAGATTATTTTCTCTTACTGGAATCTGAATGACGTAAATGAAAAAGAAAAACCTTATACAAAAAAAATTAGTCTTTCCTGAAGTAGACAGCACTGAAAAATTATTTTTCAGATGGAAAAAATATACTTTGATACCCTATCTAAAACCTCCAAAATTGCTGTGCTCAATAAAACCATGGAAGATACAGAAGTAGAACCTGATCTGGTCTCGGGGAGCAGAATGACTCTGAACAGCCTGGCCATACAGAATCCATTTTAACATTAATTTCTCATCTATAGGATGGGTAAAACCTAAAGTGAATGTTGTGAATGCAGCAAGCCCTAAGGAAAGGAAAGTTAACACACCAAACACAGGAGGGGGATAAATTATCATTTTCCTTTGCAGTGCTTTAGTTTTGGTGAGCAGGCAGAACATTATTCAAATAAAATAGCCTTAGGAATACTCAGTGCTGCCTTTCAGGGGCCATAAGGAGCTGTGCAAACCTGGGCTGACAAGAGGCAGATAAAAGCATCATCCCTTCCCGAGGGGCAGGGGAAGCAGGGAGGACTGAGATGTGTTTGTGGGGTCCTGCCAGGAGGGACAACGCTCTCAGCTTTCACTGTCCCAGTTCCCTCAGCTCAGAACTGTGCCCAGGGCTGTGCCCAGCTCCCAGGGGATCACAGGAGGTGTCCCCAGGGTGTCCCCAGTGTGTCCCCAGAGTGACCTCAGAGTGAACCCAGAGTGTCCCCAGTGTCCCCGGTGTGTCCCCAGGGTGTCCCCAGTGTCCCCAGCTCTGTCCCCAGCTGTGTCCCCAGTGTCCCCAGTGTCCCCAGTGTGTCCCCAGTGTGTCCCCAGGGTGTCCCCAGTGTGTCCCCAGCTGTGTCCCCAGTGTCCCCAGTGTCCCCAGTGTCCCCAGCTCTGTCCCCAGCTGTGTCCCCAGTGTCCCCAGTGTGTCCCCAGGGTGTCCCCAGGGTGTCCCCAGCTGTGCTGTTACCTCTGCTCCGTTCCCCTCCCTGGTCCTGCTGCTGTGGCTCCCGTGGGACAGGAGCTGAGGGCACCCAGTGACAAGAGGAACTGGGGAGGTCCTCAAACCTTAGTGACACTGAAAGCAGCTGGCTAAGGAAATCGTGCAGCTTTTGACTCAGAGGAATCATTTTTAATTTGCATTTTGGGCTGTAATTTGTGGCGGGCAGAACTCCGTGTTTCTCTGTGTCTGTCACATGTCCCCAGCGAGGCACAACAACCAGAACAGGCCTTTCCTGAGAACACTCTGCTGCCTGTTCCTTTCCAGATTACTGAGCTGATTTCAACAGCCCTCGTGCCTGACTACCTGGGGTTGGATTTTTGATTGTCCTTGTGTCGATTTTATGCATGTGAGAAGCAATTTCCACTGATGACTAAATAGTCTGGAGTGCAAATGCCTGCCTGGAACTGGCTCTAAAATGCCATTTTGTGTGCAATGATGGTACCTTTAAGCAAATAGCCCCTGTGATGACTAAACAATCTGGAGTGCAAATACCTGCCTGAAAACCAATTGAAAATGACATTTTCTACCTGGGATAGTATCTTTGGATGAACAGATGCTTCAGCAATATCTTAAGCAAACTTGCTACTTTAAAAAAATCAGTGTTGTGAGAGCACTTGTGCTGCATTTGGTGCTGCTCTGTTCTTGGTGTTGCTGTCTATAGACACAGATGAGGACATAATTCAGCACTTCTGATTTTGGCTCCTCATATTTTCTTTCCAGGGAAAAGGAGAATTCATTCTAATTTGAAATCACTCTGTGATTTGAACTTCAAGTTTCTGGTAGGTCTGGGGGAAATTTATTAATGATTGTTTTACCCTGTCTGTTCAGCTCACCCAAAAGTTTCTCCTGGATGATGCAAAATACAACTTCATCTCATGGGTGGATGGACTCCTCAGCTAGGACAGATTTCTCTTCTGGAAATCAAGAAATTTGGCTGTCAAAGTTCTGTAAATACTTGTCTTGTATACATTAAATGTTTACTGCCATGGTGGAAAGCAGGCAGCCAAATTGTGCTCCGAGTCCTTCTGTTATCTCAGATACAGAACTGGAAAGAAAATGGGGGAGGCAAGATGTGGTTTGATGGTGTCCTTTTTCTTTTCTTCCCCCTCTTATTTTTATCTTTTTTTTTTTTTTTTTTTTTCTTCTCTATTCTAGAAAGCAAAGCCACTCTCCAAGCTAGTGAGTGACAACTTGTGCCCTGAAGATGGCTAAGCAGCAAAAATGAATCTACCCAAGAGTCCTCCCAGAGATCCTGATGCCCCTTGCATTTTAGTGAGGGACCTGCTGGTTTAAAGTGAATCCAAGAGAAGGCAGAGTGAAAGCTGAAAATCAGAAATGTATGGTCCAAGAAGAGTTTGGTTGTAACCAGAATGAGTGAGGAATGAAGATCCCTTTTTGTTCCTTGTTGATAAATCTGATTGAGTTGAGAGAGTCCTGTCAGACAGAGAAACACCAAGGCCCCAAATCTCAAAGGTGGAAGGATTTTTAACCTCTGCTGGTTTCTCTCAATTTCTAGTTAATCTTCTTTTAATATGCATTTTCTAAAACCTTTCAAAAGTATATTTGCAGTTTGGAGGGTGCTGTCTATGCTCCTACCCAACTTGTATCTGATAAGGAATGGATAAAATTATTCATTGAATAGGTGTTTCTGGTGTAGGTTCAGATTCAATTTCCTGTTCACAAATACACATTTGTTTGCTTTAGATCTTGATTTCCTTTACATAACACCTGCACAGCTCAGAATCAGCTTTGAATTTGGCTTCTGTTAGAATTCAAGAAAACATCAAAGAATCTCTTTTCCTAGGAGGATTTGGGAGAAGTGGGCTGATAGATTGGGCCTAATTGTCCTCTGTTATTTTGGTACCTCTAGCCTTTTGTGGACAGTGTTAATTTAAATATGTCCGGGGATCTGGAACCCTTCTGTTTGTGGAAATGAATATCTTACATGATGGAATAAAAGAAAACTGGAGAGTCTGTTCAAAAGTGTGCAATTTCCATGGAGGACGAGAAAATCTAGGATTTATTTTCTGTGTCATGTTAAAAATCTCACCCAGGAAAATGAGCCACCTCAGAGGGGCTGCTCCTCTGGGTCACGTGCACAGGCTCTGATTCCTATGCTCATTTTTAATCAAATAATTTTCCTGTCAATCTCTAGTAATCTGGTTCAGTTTTTATCTGAGTTTCTTTCTTGTAAATCTGGCAAATTGAGAAGCAAATTAAATATATGTTAATGTTTAGTTACTGTGTTCATGGACCTCAAGGAGGGACTATTTTTGGGCTGGCTAAATTAATAATTCTTGAATGACTTCTGCTGTTGAAATGACAGTGCACTCTTGAACTGAGGTCTGTTTGCTGCGGATGACAGATGTGATGGAGGTAAAATAATGCTTTGAAATCATTAAAATGAAATCATTAAAATGAGCACTGAGAGTACAGACTTGCTTCTCATCAGATTGGTGATGCAGCTAATTGTTGTTTTAAGGAATGACTGTTCTGTGACCATCCTGGTCTGTCCAGCAAGAAATCCCTAGTCTTGGTAGATCTGCTGACCTTCTGCCCAGGAAAGAAACACAGGTGAAGGTCTGTCAGGGGCACACACAATCTGAGGAGAGCTGTAACAATCTTCCTCATTTCCCACTCCCAGCATGCAGATCCCATCCTGTGCCAGGTGCAGGATCCCTGCCTTTGCTCATTTCTCATGAGAATGTTTGTTATCACCACAGAAGCTGCAGAGACACATGAGAGCTGATGAGAACCAGTTTAAAATGGGGCAGATACAAAGCATGAAGCACTGAAATGTTCTAGTGCTGCTTGAGTGTTATCTGGCCTTTCTCCTATAGTCACATAATGCTTTACTTTCCCTGAAATATTCCCCAAATGGATCAGAGTCCTTTAAGTAAGTGGTATTGTCCAGTCTTTCCATGCATAAAGACTGTTACTTCATGTACAAATATGTCAGTCCAAAATATGAGGGATAAAATGTGCTTAAGCACAGTGCCCAGTATAAACACAGCTGCTGAAATATTTTGAACCTCATTTGTGATTAAACTATGAAACCAATTTTTAATTTTGTTTCATAGCAAATAATAATATTATCTTAAACAGAAAATTTTGGCCTTCCCTTAGTTGTTGACAGCATGGATCCCATGGAGTTTAAGGCCACAAACTACTGTGCTGTAGCTCTGACAGCCTCTGGTCCCTGGGAGCAGATTTATGAGGTCTGAGTGAGGAGCAGGGGTGTTCTGGTGTTTAGGGAATGTGCTCAAACCACAGGCAGAGTTTGGGGGTTGGTACAGAATATTCTCACCTCATCATCATTGTCACACAGATTCTGTGCTCTCTGGTTTAGAGAATTCCATTTATTAAGATCAGAAATCCCACAATACCTATGGCTGGTATGATTTATTTACTTTGCAGATGTTGCAGGGGTGAAGCAAACAATCAAATGACAGAAAAATTGCTCTTGGCCACATGTCTTGTGGTGACGGTTGCCAAATGCTGTTGAAGCCAGAGTCATTGTGGGGTTAACTCTGGGTTAAATGCAGCCCTTCTGCTCTGAAGTGAGCTGATAAGATGGGTGGGATAACCCTGCACGCATAGTTTGGAACTGCAGACATTTCCCCCTCTGAATTCCTTCTCCAAGATAAAGAGGAAGATACCTCCCATCTGGATTAATTATTGATAAAGACAGATGCTGAAAATAGTGATGAAGTGCCAGTGTTGCAGACAGGCAAAGAATTTATTCCCTTCCTTGTATCCAAAAGCAGATTTCAGGGATGATCAGGTGTACTCTCAGCTCTCTCTCAGTCTCAGTGACATATTTACCTGGCTGTAGATCCAGCTTTCTTTCCTGCTTCCTCTGAGCCAGTTTCTTTTTGCTTATCCCAAACTGAGATGGCTCAGTGGGACAGAGGGAGGTGCAGGAGGAGCCTCACTGAGCCCCCCTCATCCCTGGCACCCCCCACACTCTGATGCTGGGGAGCAGGAGGACAAGGGAATCCTGCCAAAATTATTTGCTCATTCCAGTATGGAAGTGAAATAGTTTGGGCATCTTGGAGGTGTTTGTGATCACTGAAAAGATTTCTCCAGCCTCTCTGACCAGGAGCTTTGCTCCCTACAATAAATTGTGTGCACCTTTCAGACTGGGTCTGGTTTTTTTTTCTGCTTCCCCTGGTTAGCTCAGCTCTACAGAGCTTGGCTGAAGCTGCCTCTGGGTGTTTCACAGTTTGGCCAAGCTGAAAGGATATAAGGTACATATAAGAATAATGTATTGAAGATCTTTCTCCACTTCCCCTTTGCTTCCACATAAATCCTTAATATCAGGGAGGCCTCCTAGCAGAGAACTCCAGCTGAGCCCCCCTCATTAAGGAAAAATCCCTCTCCTTTGAGGAACCACTTGCAATAAAGATGATTTTTTAAAAAGTACAACGTAGCTGTGTTTACAGAAGACAAGATTCTTTCTCCATGTTTTTCTTTAACAAAAGCTCAGGAGCAAAAGTGTCTGTGTGGAACACGAGCATCATGCCCAGGTCACTGTAATTGATATTTACTGCACCAACAGTAATGTGCAGCAGAGAAACCCTGCTTAGCTGGCAGTGTGTGCTCATTCCTTTGTCCAGGGTATTCTCTGGGGTAACTGAATGCATTAGTATTTCCTCTGAAAATTAATGTTGTGGCAGATAAAGAAAGCATGCACAGATACATAAATCTCTTGTTTTCTGTCTGGGCAAGAGGCTAAAGAAACAGGGTGTGTCTGGATAGATTTTGTTCAGTGTTCTGTATTTTCCTCCCTTTTTAGAATGTCTCATTCAAATGTCAGTTCATTCTTCTCTATTTCCTGCCCTTATCCAACAAGACTTGTGGACCGGGCTTAATTAACTTTAAGACCTTTTATGTCCATCCCTATAGTTACAGTCCTTTCCTGGAGCACTTCCATTGTATTATCTCTCTGTGTTGTGAGATGATGCAAATGATATTATTACTGCTCCTATGAATTTACAATGAGTCTTTCAATAGTTTTAGTTACAGCTTAGCTCTTGCCAGGAATATTCCACCTTTAAATCAAAATAAAACTAGGGGAGCAAATTTCCACCCTAATGTGCTGATAAAGGAAAGCTGGAGAGCCTGAAAAGACAGGCCTCAGACATAGGGAAGCTTAAAAAGATGAGGAAAGCTGTTTTAAGGTGTGTGACTCTCTTCTGTGTGGATTTGTTTCTATGTGGGAGTGGTTGTGATTTAACAAAGATATTTCCTAAGCTGAGGTGGAACTTTTTTTCTCTTTAGAAGCTGTGTAAGTGGAACATTTATTTCTGCTACAGCTCATGTTTTAATCACAGCCACTGAAATCCCCCTTCTGGTGTGAATAAACCCTTTCTCTTCATCTGAAGAAGATGCAGGTCATGTTTATATGTCACTGAGACTGAGAGAGAGTCCCTGTTTGGCAGGTGCTGCAGTTCATCACTTCACAGCAGGGAAATGAGAAAATATATTCCACAGAGAAATGTGTCCCTTTCTTCTGCTTGGGACTGAAGTCATGTCCAAGTGCAGCTCAGTAATTCAGTATCTGTTCTAATCCTAAACTTTTACCAAAGCTGCTGCTGCTGCTGGCAAATCCAGGGTACAAAGCAAAGATTTTTGGTAAATGGTGCTGCAGAGGATGGAGCTCTGTGATAGTTCTGTCCCTGTTGAGTTCACATTTCTGTCTTTGTAAAATGAACCCACTGCAAAAGGCATTCCAGCTTTCCTGCTCTCTGCTTTCTTCCCTCACTTCCTAATTTGTGTGCTGGGGAGGGTCTGGAGTGGAGTGCACTGACCATCTGAATGATACTAAAGTGTGCAATCATTGTTTATGCTTTAATGAGAGCCTAAACCCCTAAATGAAAGCACTGAGCAAACACCCAGTATGCACTAATTCATTGTAGCTTTGGGTTCCTAGAGGAGGTGTTGAAAATTGATACATTATTATTAATATTGATTATTTGGCCTAATCCTAACATAGAATCACAGAATTGTTAAAGTTGGAAAAGGCCTTTAAGATCATCAAGTCATGAGTAAACTGATTCTCTTGCAGACAGACAATTTATATCTGAAATATAATGACAGTAAAAGCCAGAAAGAGAATTGAAATCTCTCCTGAATTCAGGTCTAGGGCTGGAGATAGAGGGAGGGACTATCCCACAAACAGAATGGAGAAGCCAGGCTAAATCTCTGTGCCAGTGGGGATTCTGCTGATGGAGTTGAGCCCACCACAGGAACCTTTCCCATCAATGGCAGGATTTCCTATCATTTGCAGGACAGCAACACCAGGCCTTAGGTCTCCTCCAGCCAAATGCTCTAAGGCAGACTTTGTGCTCCTCCAGGATTCCCAGAGCACAAATTCACAGCAGATAGCATCATCAGAGGAAGGGGAAAAGGAAGACTGTGCTACCAGAGCATAGCTAGAGATGTGGACAAAGGCAGGAGAAGGAATTTGAGTGTATCCTCCAGACTGAGGTGGAAGTGGAATTTCCATTCCCACTGTCATACACAATGAGGCCAAGGGCCCCTGTGTGCTGCATTAACCACCCTGGGTGCTGCATTATCCACCCTGTGTGCTGCATTAACCACCCTGTGCTGCATTAACCACCCTGTGCTGCATTAACCACCCTGTGTGCTGCATTAACCACCCTGTGCTGCATTATGCACCCTGTGCCTGGTGAGCTCTGCCAGGTGTCAGGGGCACCACTCCAGGTGCTGGTGGGCCTGGAAGGGATGAGGATGCAGAGAAATGGGTGACAAAGCCAGATGTGCACTGCTGGTGTGTGGCTCTTCAAACAGGAACAGAAACACTGACCTCTGTCCCCTCAAGTTGTGCAGAGGATGCTGGGGAAATTGGAAAGGAACAGAAGGGTCTTGATGACAACTGGGACAATAAAAGTGACCTGTTTGGGTTTTGAAAATGAGGAATTTAAAACATTTTTGCCTTTTTGTCTACCTCTAACTATGGTGGTGCTCTGTAAATCTTTGCATTTCAGGTAGCAATGCTGGGGCAGAAGAACACTCTTTTCTGCTGCTCTTTGGGGAGGTACCTGTTCAATTTCCCTAGTTTGTCCAGGTAACCATGCTTGCCTCTCTCTAAAATATCAGTCATTTTTCACTATAAGTTCTGGACTTCTGTGGATAATATTTGATAAAGCTTTCACATGCAGCTGCTAATCTTTTTTAAGAGTTTTGCTCTCTGTCTCACACAAAAATACTTGTCTGGAGAAAAGTCTTCTAGAGTGTCTGTTCACCTCTTGACTCTTTCTGGTTTAGGGATTATATTCTCAGAGCACCAAAACTGAAGTGTAGGCAGTGTAGTGGAGGGATAAGTTGCCCTTGTCCCCTTCTCCTGTCCTTGCCAGCCCTGGAAACCCCAGGCCTTGAGCTGCTGCAGGTCCTGTGAATGTCCTAATTAGCACCTGGGGGGGCTGGACCCCAAATCTCCCTGCCTGCCCACCAGAAGTGTATAGCAGCAAATGCACAGATCAGACCCATGGCACAAACAGCTTCCATTGCAGGAGATGAGAGAACATATTCAGCAAAAGCTTGCATTCAAAATATAGCCAGTTCCATTCCTATTGACAGATCTGAAATTCAGATGCAGATGAGTGAAAATCAAAAGGACTAATTTGTATTCCTGCACTGAAGAACTGCAAACAGGTTCTTTGCAATTTTTTATTAATTTTTCATGTTCCAAGGCAGCCTCACTGCAGAATTTAGGGGGTGCAGTGGTGAGTGGTGTGATGAGGAGTTCATTCTGTGCACGTCTCTGGGGGAAGCTCAGGTTGAACCCTGGAATGGTTGGAGCCCCAGGGAAGGGGCTCTGTGCACAACAAAGGGCACAGGGAGCTGTGGCACAGCCAGGGATGTGGCAGGGGCTGAAGGCTCAGGGGAGAACGAGAATTTGGCACTCTTGGACTCTGAGGGCATAAAAGCCCTGGGGGTCCTTGTCTGGGATCCCTCCTGGGAGGCACCAGCTCGGGCTGGTCTGTGTTTCTGCACTGGGAATAAATGGCTTTATGGAATGACATGTCTGAGACTCTGGCATGGGAAAGCTGGGCTGGAACTGGGCAGGAATCCTGGTGTGACAGAGGGTGTGTGTAGAGAGCCAAGCAGGACCTGTTGGGTCCTGGAGCTGGGAAAGGGCTCCAGCCCCAGCAGGGACAGTCTGGGGTGGGGTGGGACTGCCTGAGCCCCTCCTGGATGGCTGGGAAGGGGACTTTCCTGAACTGCTGTGCCCTCATTTCTAAACCATGCCTTCATTTTGCACAGGTTTATTCCCAACATGGCTTGGTGGGAGCACTGGGTGTGCAGGGGCTCTGTGCTGGGCTGGAGACAGCTCAGGAGCAGGATCCTTGGGGCAGCTCAGGAGCAGGATCCCTGGCACAGCTCAGGAGCAGGATCCTTGGGGCAGCTCAGGAGCAGGATCCCTGGCACAGCTCAGGAGCAGGATCCCTGGCACAGCTCAGGAGCAGGATCCCTGGGGACAGCTCAGGAGCAGGATCCCAGGCACAGCTCAGGAGCAGGATCCCTGGGGACAGCTCAGGAGCAGGATCCCTGGAAGCTCCTAGCAGCACAGCTGGTGGCTCCTGGCCATGACAGTGACACCAGTGTTTGTTTCCTGTGTTTGCATGGCCCTTGGCAGAGCAGAGCCCTGAAGAAAGCCCACAGGTGGATCAAAAACCTCCTACCATGGATCAAGAGTGCCCAGCTCTGGGCTGCCAGGGTCTGCTTTCCTGCAGCTCTTCAAGGCCTGTGTGGGAACTGTTGTGGTGATTGTGAGCTGGACTCCTCTCTGTCCTAACAAATCTCCATCTGCACAAATAATCCTGTCTGCTGTGCTCAGGGGAGGAAGGGAAACTACTCACACCAGGGCTAAACTTTGGGGGGGGGTTTGGTTTGTAAACTCACAAGGATAACAAGGGAAACCCATTTGTTTAAAAGAAGAAAGACACTGAAGTGATTTCATGCCCAACAAATTTCTCACAAAGAGAACCTCTTATTTTCTTCTATGGCACTAACATTGGTACCTCTGAATTAAACCTGTAGAACCTGAGCAAAACCTGGAATTATGATGAACATACAATGAAGATTCCTCACAGAAAGCTCAGCTGCCAGAAAAAATAATTTTTCTTGATTCTGTGAACCTCTGCTCTTTTAGAGAACATAAAGTATTTTCTGGCCTGATTTAAGCCTGTTGCTCTGTGGACACATACCCAGACAAGAAAAGAGAATTTTACAAAAGTCTTTCTATTTTGAATTTGAACTATTAATTGAATTAATTGATTTGTGGATGGGCAGTGAAGTCCTTTGTTCCATAAGTGCTGTAAATCAGCGCAGTGTCTGAACCCTGCCCCGTGATTTTTACCTCTATCCTGTTTCCAGAGCAGTTTCCCTCAGCAGAGGCAGGATGTGAAGCAAAGCTGGCAGCAGAGCTGTTAACTCTGCCCTGCCTCTGCTGCCTCTGTGCCCCACAGCCAAAGAGCTGCACAATGCTCAGGGACATGCTCTTCTTCCAGGACACAATTTGAGTGTTAACATTTGTTTTAAAAATGTTTAAAGAACACTTTTATGGTCTTCTGTTAAAGAGCAAAGCTTTGGGAAATGCTTCCTGTTGCATTGCAGTGCTGCTGTAGCAGTCTGAAAAATAACCCAGGTTTGTGGCTTTGTGGGCAAAGCAGGAATGCTTTTTAAATTGAGTTTATCCCTTGCTTTCAAATTAATTTGTTTTATTGCTTGTAAATTCACATTCTTCTCTCTAATATACTGTACTATTCTAAGGCTTTCCTATGTTAAATGCATCCTGTGTCTTTTTCTCCCGTGGGTCACCCTTTATTTAAGGATAAAAAGTACCTCCTGGAGAGACCAGAGATAAATTTCAAGTCAGCATTTCTGTGATTTGTTTCTGGTATATGGGTTGTTGTTACCAGCCACAAATTAACCTAAGATGAGAAGCTTTTGTAAATCATTGGAGCATCCTTGCTTTTGTCTAATATATTTTCCTTCATGAACATCTATAATACTGTGTGCTTTTACAAATGCTGATCTAATGATTTATATTCACAGGAGGCAGGGACACATTGATTAACTATACCTTTGTTAACTGCAGAAACAGCCAACTTGGAATTTTTTGGGGAGCTAAGAATGGAAGAGATTTTCTCACAGAAATTCATCTTCTTCCATATCCTTTTTTCCTTGCATTTCTTTCCTTCCTTTATCTTTATTACAGCGTGACAGCCAGCACAGTGAGGTGCTGTGCACACTGACAGTCCCACTATTGCAGAATAGATTTCTTACAGAAAAACTACTATCAGTTCATCTCTTATGCATGAATGCTTTGTCTCTGCAAGCTCTACACTGAGCTTGTTAGTTCAGGGACCTGCTACACTGGCTCTAGGACAAGATAAAAGCCTTTTCAACCAACTTTTTGTGTCAAGCCACTGCTCATAAAATAACTCATCAAAAATAAAAAAAGGGACTTTTTGAACAACTGAGATCAAGAGACCTCTAGAATAAAAATTGCTGGTCTTTTAGAACAGGGTCTGTAAAACCTGGCACTCTAGAGTTAGGGTGTTAATGTACACTTTAAACTTGGGAATTAGGAGATCAAATCACTGACCTGGGTTTGTAGATGTCCTCTCTTAGTTTTAAACAGATATACCAGAGCTGGCCAGTGCACACGGTGTCTGTCACCTCTGGGCCCTGGGCACAGGAAAGCCACCCACCCTAAAGACAGAGCCCAAATCCTCCCCACTTCAATAAAACATTTGCATCAGATCACAGCCCACGTACCCCTGCTCACTGCAAACAGCCCTGGAGTGCACCTGTGCACCCCACGAGTGAAATCCCTTCCTGAAGGCTGCACTGGTGCAATTGGCAGCATAATCTCCACCTCTTTCCATTATGAATGAACATCAGCAACACAATCTAAATATTCCAAAGCAATACTCAAGCCATGAAATGTCTCCTTTTTTAAAAACAATCTGGGAATATTATGGTGTAGACCAACAAAGCCAGAGATTTTCCTCTTCCAGTGTCAATTGTAAACAGCTCTGCTCTTTGTACTTGGTGTGGGTGCCATCCATGTAAGGCCCAAAGGATTTGGTAGATATGTATAAAATTCATAGCCCATTTCCTGGTATTTCTTAAATGATTTAAGACATTAGAAAATAATCTGTGTGGAGGTAAAACCCCCTTTGAAATGAACTTCATGGCTGAAGGACAGAAAAGAACATTTATCTCTTACCCGAGTCCGAGGCAGCGCCGCTTGGGTCCGGTACCAAACCAGGCAAATTAAACCCAACAGTATCCCAAAATGTTAAACAGAATACAAAAAAATGAAGATCAAATAGAAAAATCCACTTCACTTTTTGTTAAGCAATACTGGGAGTGTTCAGCTCTCCAGTCTCCAAGGTTTTCCAGCTGGGAGTCAGCCTTTTCCCATCCTGCATCCCGGCATCCTGTTATTGTTCCAAGTCTTAGTAATACAGTGAGAAAAGGGAGTGGAGGAAACAAGATAAACTTAGCCTTATTATTGCTCTATCTACTTATTTGTTGCTGACTCTAATGAGGGAACTGAATAAAAGGAAACTGGCTCTGAGAGAAACACCAGAGTTGGTCTGTTATTTAGTATTGTTTTAGAGAGAGTTTTAGGAGCTAGCAAATATCTGAGAGGAACTTTTGGTGTCTGACACTTGATCAACACAGACTATGCCTGCTTTGCACAAACAGGATTTTCAAAGCAGTTTGGAAGTGCCCTACCTATAAGAATTTTTATACCTGGAAACCAAAAAGGTAGAGCCTTCCTGTTAATGAGACTGGGCTCCTGCTAAGCTGTCAGTGTGGGGTGTAAAGATGAAATTTCACAGTATTTTTCACAGGTAAAGTGAAGACCCGAGGAGCGAGGCAGTGTAGGTGGGCCTTTCAGAAGGAGAAAATGTTCCTAACATCTTGATTATGGTGAGTTCTAAGTCTGGAGACCACTCAGGGCACACAGAAGGGGAAGCTTCAGTGTTAAACTGAACACAAGGGTGTAGCTCTTGGCCTGGTGCACTACAAATGAAAGAGGATTTTTTTCACTAAATAATGCAGAAGAAAACTGAGAAGTGCAGGGCTTACTCAAAGCACACTCTTTGGAACCACTTATAATAAATGTTGGCAAATGTTCAATGTATCCTAAGTATGATTTTAATAGTTTTAATTATTGAATTAAAATTTTAGTGTTATTCCACGGTTACTCTCCTGCCCCTCTTGTCATGGCAGTCCAGCACAGGTGGTGGCACTGATTTCCTGCCTTGCCAGAAGGCTGAGGTTGGTCAGATTGTTTCATATTTTCATAGTGTAGAGCAGTGAGGATGAATAGCTTCTGAAGGAATTTGTTACATTAATTATTAAAAAAAAAAAAGGAGACATTTTTCAAAGACTTGTGTAAGGAGCTCAGAGAGTCCAGTTTCCTTGCAGGAGAATAAGCTGTTGAATGAGCTGTGTCACTGCTGGGAGAGGAGCAGGGAGATGCTGATAGGAGTTTTCCAGGGAAGTGCAGCTCTCTGCTCAGGATGCAGCTCCCTGATAATCTGGTGCCCACAGCAGACAAGGGGCCCAGATAAGATTTGCCCTTGCAAGTGGCTCCAACTGCATTTCCAGCCCTTTGTAGCTCTGATGTCCCTGTGTGGGGCTGGGAGTGAGGGTGACATTCAGCTGCTCCAAGGAAAGGAGGAGGGGAGGGAGTCACCCCTCTGCTCAGAGGGGAAAGAGGAGACCCCAGGGCCCTGAGGCCACAGGCTGGGGTTATCCACGTCTGTTTCTATGTCTGCTAAATTACCTTCCTATAATCTGATTTGCTTCATCTCCCCCAAAAAGTTCAAGGCAAGAAGTGAGAAAGTTTCTAAAGGCCTTTTCACATACTCTGCTCCAGAGCTCGATAGAAAACTGAAAACCTTTTGTAAGTTTAAGAGGAAGATGCTTCCATTGAAATTTTAGAGACCTGATTTATCATCTAAAACCTTCCCACGATGCTTTATAGATTTCAGCTCTGCTGAGCTGATTCTTTAGGTTTCCTTTCTTGCTATGAGGAAAGGACCATTGGGATTTTATGGAAAGAAGAGCCAATTCCTGCAGCCCCCTCCCACCAGCAGCAGAACTCCTGATGGTTCAGAATTCCCTGTGCCCTCTGGTTGATCCCAGATATTTGCCCTGCTGTCTCTCCTAGGCAGTGAATGTCACCATGTTTTAAAGCTGCTGACAAGTAGGATTTCTTGTAGATCTTAAACTTTTAGACTTTATCACTGGGGCCAAATCATAAGACTTTGGAAAAATTCCTTGGTGGCTCATGCCTTTTGCAAGCCAGAGGGTAATGTTTCAAAAATATTATTAATTGTCACTAAGTTCTGCTAATGAGAAAAATCTTTTGCATGATCAGGCAACATTGGCAGACATAACTACCTTTTAGTTGGTGATTTTGTGTATGAAATATTATTTATCAGTCCAGCTTGTGGAATTGAAGCAAACAGGTAAAAAATGACTAAAAACCTTAGCACACACTGTCTGTGTGACTCACAGATGGAGATGGTGGCATGACCAAAAGGAGTGATAATTATTTACTTGGCCTTTCACAGTGTTTTCCTGTTGTTCCTTTCTCCAGCTGACAACAGGCCCTTTTCAGTTTAGCTCTGCTCTGTGAGTTTTCTTACATGTTATACCCAGCTGCCCTTAATGGATCATTTGCTTCTTTCCAGTGCTTTTTCCACAGTGTTCATTAGCTGCTGCTTCGGGACTCTGTGGCACCTGGGTCAGATATGTCTGCTTCAGATCAGCATCTCTTTCTGTGAAACTTTGAGTTTAGCTTGTGTTATTGAAATGCTGGAGTCTGAGCAATTTGCCAGGCTAGTAACGTTTAAAATAGTCTTCCCTCTCTTGAATGATGGGGTAGAACTCAACTTTGCTGTACAGGTGCTTGTGCATAATTTGAATTTGACATTCCTGGGAATCTGAAGTAATAACTGTCATCTTGCTACTGCTGAGAAAAATAATGTGTTATAATGGGCAGAAACACAGCCCTCACCAGATTAAATCTGTTAAATCTGTGCTCACTGTGCACAGACACTGTGAGGGGGTTACTGTAAGTTACTGGGTCGATAAGTGCACAGAAGAAACGTGAGATTAAAGCACCTTTCTTCAGAATTAGATTTTGTTATTTGCTGAGGAGATAGGTCTGGTGGTCAGGAGCTCCAGTTTCTCTGCTTGCTGTGTACCAGCAGAGCAGGCTGACTTGTGGTTACAGCTGGGTTCAGGTTTGCACTGTGGTGCTTCTTCACTGTCTGGTCTGATCACAGCTCTGGGAAGCTCTCTTCAAAGAATTCATGGAAAATGTAGTTGTAGGAACAGGTTCATTGCTTTCCTAACCAGCAAAGTGGATAAAGCAGCTCTGTGCCTTTCACTGAGTGAGAGTTTCCCTTTTCTTTACAAGTAATTTGAGTTATGGTGAAATTCCATATAATAAATAAGCCCTTCTTGATAAGCACAGTCATCAAAATCAAAGACAGCTATTGACACAGCTGCAACTAATAATCTTTTAATTCTCATCCTACTTTCTGCCTCTCACTAGGGAAGGGTTTTACCCTTGGCAGTACAGCCCAAGAATGCTTTTGTAACAGTTTATAAAAGTTAGACTGAGTAGCCTGTCCTGGTAAACCCAGCACGTTCCAGGCGCTGTGCAAGTGAAGGTCTGCCAAGGCTGGGAAATCAGTCACAGCAGTGATACTGCATCAGGATTTTTGTGACCAGTTAGGAAATGTGCTAGGAAAGAGCACAGGCTTTCCTTAAGTTATGAAAATAAACCCCAAATGCTAATTTCCAACGGCTCAGCTAATCAGTGTAAAATCCCTCCCATCTGAAATGTGCAATTGCATGGGATGGCTGTCTGCAGCCTCTCTGGAAGGACCATTACTTGAAGGTTAAAAAATAACAATTCCTGCTCAATGAGGGAAGCATAATCTCTGCAGCACGTTGTGTTGTTATTTCTGGGCCTTTAATCAGGGCAGTGCAGTGCTCTTAGTCATTTCCACTTGGTCACTGGTTTCCTTGCTGTCACAGCTTGAGGTGCGCATCCTGGAGCAACTCTGACTCAGCTTCCTCTTGTCAGGTTTCTTAAACAAAGGAATGTAGCTCTGATTTGTTTTTAATTTAAGGTGTATTTAAAAAAAAAAAAAACTACTGCTGAGAAGTTTCAGTTAAAACTGGTGGAATTGGGTGTTTGCTGGGGAGGTGTGGTAGCATCTGCTGAGATGTTTTCCAGAGCACTGTCCTGGCTGTGCCTCACTCATTTCACTACAGCAGATCTCTCGTGGAAGGGTCACTCCTACGCTCCTTTAAGGAGACCTCTGGCTTCATAAAGAACTAATGACTACAGGGTTCTTTCCTAAAATGTCCAGTGGGGTGTGGTCCCAAATGATCTTGTCGCCTTGTCTGGAAATGCCAGGAAAAAATAGATGGTACAGAATGCACCCATATTGTGCTAAAACTCTGTGACACCCTGAGCAGGAGCCATAAAATGGAACTGCGTCACCACTGAACTGAAGGAAGGAATCTCAAATCCCTTTGATGTGTTCACTGAAGACACAATCCACAGGGATTTGGAACAACAAGCCTGCAGGCTAACTCTGGCACATTAACCTTTACATGTGATTTCAGTTGGAAGAGCAGGTCTAGTGTAGAGGTGTGAAGCTGATAAGTTTTACACAAATGTTTTTGATAAACAGTCTTCATTTCAGTGATTTTTTTTTTCACCCAAAAAACATATCTGTTTTGATTGCAATGCCCCTTAAAACAGAAAGCCAAATCAAGGCAATCTGTTCCTAAACAAAAGGGTTGAAAATTGTCACCTTTCATTCACGAACTCTGTTGTTTGGTTGTTGAAGCAGCCCAGCTTTTACCTCTGACTGGTGGTGGAAATGGGAGGTTCATGTTTTGGTGTAGAAGAGGTTCTCTCTGCTATGCCAGATCTGAAGTCAGAGAGAGAACATCCATCTTAATTTTTGGTAAAGTCTTCAGTGCAAACATTCTTTATGTTTGTGGCAATAATTTAAAATAACCCCAGAAGCAGGGAGATGATGTGCCAGAGATGTGGAGCTCCTGGGGCAGCAGGAGCTGCCAAAGTTTCCCTCTGAGGCTGCTCCCAACCCTGTGCTCGTGTCCTGGCTGTGAGGGATCAGACAGAACCAGGGCTTTGATGGCCTCTTCCCTTTTCTTCCTGCACTGTTTACACAACTGCTTGCCCATCCTGGCCCTGGCTCTCCTATGGCATTCTGCCCATTAGTGGCTCAGCCTGCAAGCTCCTGACTTCAGCGCCAGGGTGACCAGGGGAAGAGGTCCCTGCACTCAGCAGTACTGGCTCTTTCATTTTCTTGCAGTTAAATGTCTGCTAGAAAGCTCCAAAACAGAAGATTAATTTTAACTGGTTGAAATAATGTTGATCTTTCTTTCAAAAAAGCCTGCAACCTAATTTTTATGCCTCTCATTGTTCTATGAAAGCTTCAGGGGACATAAAAAGTCAGATTATTGCTTGAACTGCAACCTATATACCAAATAACCATTCCAGGCAGAGGAGAGCTGTCATCCCAAAAGCTGCAGCGCACAAATAGCTCTGCTGTGCTGGGATTTGTGTGGCTACTCAAGTGCAGAAGGAGTTTTATCTTGAGAGGAAGATTTTACAGTACTGGGGTGAAAAGAGCAGGGTGCAACAGCAGGCAGGTCACACACTTGGTTGGGGTTGCTTTCAGGGCTGTTGCTCACCCACTGTCCCCCCACTGTGCTGTATCCCCTTGCAAACTGTCAGAGAAGGGACGTGGCTCACTGGGGCTTTGTTCCAGTGAGTGCCAATAAACCAGTTCCTGAAGGGAAGTGATGTTTACAGGACGTGAGATGACCCATATCTCAAATGCTTTCCTTGATGCCCCTTGAAGTCTCTGGATTTTGCTTTCATGTCCTCACAGTGAGCTGCCTGACCCCAGTGATTCAATCTCCATGTGTGCTCTCCAAGTGAAGTCACAGCACTGACGTTGGTGTGTCCTGGTACAGCTCACCCTCCTTCCCCTGGTGTGGCCACACCAAGCTGGAGGTCTCCAGCTGTTCTGTGGAACACACAAACACACAGAAACACACACAGACACAGGCACAGAGTCACAGAATCAACCTTTGAGATCGTTGAGTCCAACCTGTGACCCAACACCACCGTGTCACCCAGACCATGGCACCGAGTGCCACATCCAGGCTTTCCTTAAACACCTCCAGAATGGTGACTCCACCACCTCCCTGGGGAGCCCATTCCAATGCTCAATCAGCTTTTCTGTGTAGAGCTCTTCCTAATGTCCAGCCTAAACCTCCCCTGGTGCAGCCTAAGGCTGTGTCCTCTTGTCCTGTCCCTGTTCCCTGGGAGAAGAGCCTCACACTCACCTGGCTGCAACCCCTACAAGAGAGTCATAGGGAGTGATGAGGTCTCCCTTGAGCCTCCTTTTCTCCAGATAAACAACCCCAGCTCCCTCAGTCCTTCCTCACAGGGTTTGTGTTCCCAGCCCCTCACCAGCCTTGGTGCCTCCTCTGGACGCACTCCAGCATCTCAACATCCATCCTAAACTGAGGGGCTGGAACTGGACACAGCACTCAATGTCCATCCTAAACTGAGGGGCCAGACCTGGACACAGCACTCAATGTCCATCCTAAACTGAGGGGCCACAACTGGACACAGCACTCAAGGTGTGGCCTCACCAGTGTCAAATACAGGGGAAGAATGAGCTCCCTTCTCCTCCACACCATTCCTGATCCAGGCCAGGTGCCACTGGCCTTCTTGGCCACCTGGGCACACCCTGGGTCATCTTCAACCTTCACACACACACATAAACACACACACACATAAATACACACACACACATAAACACACACACACATATAAATACACACACACACACATAAACACACACACACACATAAATACACACACACACATAAACACACACACACATATAAATACACACACACATACATAAGCACACACACACATACATAAACACACTGGTACACACTCGGTGCCTCCTGTGCCACAGCCATGGCCATCCAGTGGGCCAGGCAGGGCCTGCTGTGCCAGCCCAGCTGGTGTCACCTCGCTGTGCCCAGCTCTCTCTGCCATATGTTCCTGGTGTTTCCCTGTCTGGGAGTGGCTGGGACACCCTGTGATCCGTGTGGGTGGTGCTGGGCAGTGCCAGATGTGGGCTCCAGCTCCACACAGACCCTGTGTGAGACTGCACAGGCTGTCCACACGGATCACATGGACCCTGCTCCCAGGGTGCTGCCACCCTCCTCCTGAGGGCACGGGGCTCCAGATGGGTTTTGTGCTGCTCAAAGCCCCATGGGGTGAGGAAGGAGGTGATGTACCAAAGCTGTTGGAGGAACTGAGCACTTGCCAAAAGCAGAGTGGAGAGAGCTGCTCTGGATGAATCCTTGTGGAAGTGTGAGAGCCAAGGCACTAATGCCTTGTAAATTGGTTCAGTGACTTTTACTCATTTATTACACTCCCTTTATTACACCCCAGGCCCAGGCTGCCAGTCCTGCTCTTGGTGCCAAACTCTGTGCAAGTACAGATGGTTCAAGAGTAGCACTGCCAGCCCCCCTGCATTGTCCCCGTGCTGCAGTGGGCATTGTGCCTCTTTAGCCACTGAGTGGATGTGTGAGAACTCCTAATGGCTTGGAAACCAGTCAGGATGGATTTCTCCCCCCAGCCCGTTGTGTGCAGCCATCTGTGTGCAGGCTACAGCAGCCAGGCCTTGCCTTTATTTAAACTCTGCAGGCTCTGATGTCTCCTCTGCAGTGAGGCTGCTCTCATTTGTGCTGGTTTGAATTTAGCCATTGCAGTGGAATGTGGAATGTAAAAGTTTCAGGTTTTCCCCAGAACTGATACAATAGCATCTGATTCTTAATGCTGTGTTTATAATTGCATAAATAACTTCCTAGCTTTCAAGCACAGGGGCAGTGCAAATCAGATGGAAATCTGAATACTTGGGTTTAGGTATTGTCATTTGGAATTTTGGCATGAGGATGGTACCCTGCAAATAGTCAGGGAAATCAGTCACAGACCTTGGAGGGTTCAGTCTATAAAATGCCAGATTTCAGTGACTGATTTTTGCAGTGCAGTGGAAAAATAATTTTTAGTCTTGTGTTTACCTGTGAATTGCTCAGTTTGAAGTGTGGGGCTGCTCCCGAGCCACACACCAACACTTCTGAGCTGTGAGGATCTCACTGCAGCTCTGCAAACCAAGGGAGTAATACAGGATGAAAAATGGGTAATGAATAATGAAAAATTTCAAGCTTTAGGAATTAATGATTCCTACTGAAATATATCTGCCCTGGACAGTTTTCTTTTGCTGATATTTCATCTTGACCGTACAAATGGTTACACTGTGCCCATCCCTGTGCACTTTTACAGAGATTAAAAAGAATAAGATCTGGTTCCTAACATCCAAAAAGAATCTCAAAGGAGAGAATATGTATATTTAAAGGCACAATGGAAAATTTAATGCAGCTAAATCCTTGCTTTGACTTCTCAGGATTTACATTAATTTTGGAAATTTAGAGAAAAGGAAAATGATTGATCTTGCTAGTTTGCAAGGATTGTGCATGAACAGCTCTGTTAGGATCTGTCTTCCTGTCTGCTCCTGAAAAAGTATGTAGCAAAATTAACTTATTCTATAAAGATATATTTACAATAAACAAGAGGAAAGAGAAATGTTCCTGAAATATTTCAAGTAGACTTGCAGCCATTTTGACTTGTCTCCAGTTCACTGCAGCAGAAAATTATACTGATTTAACTTGAATAATCTGTTTTGAAGAGAAAGCATAATTTTAAAACACTTGCTTTTCAAAAACCCCCACCTTTTATGTATTGTTTGCACACCGAGTGCAATATTTTTAAATGGGCTTTGAGTACCTAGGAAATAAAAGGGCTGGTAATTAATATTATTTATACTGCAGAATAACTCAGAGACTTCTCTGAAGGGCTCTTGAGGTTAAAGCAGAGCAATAGAACCTGAATTCAGGTGGATGAGGCAGTGCAGCCAGAGCAGCTCTGACCCAGACCTTGGCCCTGCCCTTCCCTGGACCCAGGTTCTGTGGCTGTTCCTGTGCTCTGAAGCACAGGAATCCCTGTGGACACGAGGATGTGGATTTTGGTCTGACACAGCCAGGTATTGGTGCTCTTTGTGCTCAAACAGGGTGGGGTAGAACAGGCTATTTCAGCTGGAAGGGTCCTGCAATGATCCCCTGTCTTTGGCTTCTGCAGGGCTGCACTAAGAACTCATTAGAAAATCTTTCTTAAGACACTTCCAGCGTTTCCTGCCCATTTTCAGATGACAAAGGAATGGGCTCTCTTGAAGGGCTCTGTTGTTTCCTCTGGTGACCTTGGCCGGCAGCTGCAGGTGCACGGCAGCACAATGAGAAATGCCTTCTACGTGCTCCCCTCACATCTTCAGAGAGGCTGGCCTGGGAGCTGGGGTGGAAAAGGAGACATTCCCAATCATCCCTGTGGGGTGGCATCATAGCCAGGGCTGCACAGAGCAAATCACAGCAGGGGAGGTCCGAAACGGGAGCGTTAAACTCGAGCACATTTAGAAATGGCAGAAGATGCTGTGAGTCAACAGCCTGGAATGTGCTGTTGGCTGGGGGATGCTCTTTGGTGGCTCTTCCAACTGGGTGTGGGAGAAAATCCAGAGGTGTGGGCCTGGGGAGAGAGTTTCAGTGGAGTGGGAGCAAGCCTGGCTGCCGGGGATTCCACAGTCTGGAAGATGCCCAACAAGGGACAGCTTTTCTGGTGCTAAAATAGAGGAGCACATCTGTGTGTGTGTGTTTGTCTCACAAGCACTCTCTGCCTCTCACAGCAAACATTGTTTGTCCTGTCTTACCTGGAGGAAAAAAAAATATTGATATTGTTATAAAAAAGAGGTGGTTTTTTTCACAGTCCCATTGAGACTAAGAGGCTGGGTACCCAATGGCTGCATTTGTGGTATGAAGTATTTAAAACACTATAGGAAAGCTTGTAACAAAGTCAGGTTCCTTATAATAAATGACTTTATTGGAGCAGACTTGATCTGTGATTATTACACACATGCAAATATAGACAGTTTTCACCAAGGCTGTAAAACAGTTGTGCAAAACTTGCACTTTACAATTATAATTATTTTTATTATTAATAAAAATAATAATTGGACATATAATTGTACTTCTTTAGTGGTAATTGAACAATGCAGGTGTCGGCTTATATGTGAAAATTTATTATTATTATTGTTATTATTATTACTATTATTATCTCTTTTTATTATTACTACTACTCTTTTTATTATTACTACTACTAACAGTATTAGTATGAATATTATTTTGATTTGACAGCCTGGAAGTAGAGGAAAATGAAGAGCAACTGTAGCCACACACAGAGTTAGACTATTCAGTAAGGTCTGAATGCATCACAAATCAGGCCAATGAGAAATTCCAGCTTTTGTTTTGGCTTTCCAGAGCAGGAGACCAACAAGCCCCTGACAAATGGAGACTGCTCTGTTGTGTGCCCTGTTCATGCAGATGCACAAATGGAGTTTGCATCATAAATCGACCGCTTGTGGAACAAAAAGAAAAGTGGTGGAACAATTTTTGCTTCATTCTGCTGCTGCTGGGGGCTCAGAGGGTGCCTGGCTGCTGCAGAGGTTGTGTCTGTCAGCAGGAGCAGTGTGGGTGAGTGCAGCTCTCTGGTAAGGTGTAGCCAAGAGCCTGGGGTGCTGCAGAGGTTCTGTGGCTGGTGGCAGTGTGACACGCTGGTTTGAAGGGAATTGCTGGGATTAAACAGATGGTGAAGGTTGGAGGATTGCAGATATTCCTGTCACAAAGCTGAGAATTTGTGTTTTCTGTTGCTGTTTGGGGATTCTCTTCTCACCCCCTCATTTTTCAGCCAATACACTGCATTTCCTCCATTTTCCTGAACTCAACATCCTCCTGCTCCTCCTGCAGCTCCTCAGGTTTTACTCTTGCCCTCTCTCCCCCTGTGGCACCTCCAGACTGCTCTGTTCTGCAGAACTGTCCCCTCAAACCTCTGCAGAGCAAAGGGAGCAGCCCCTGCTGTGGGAGCAGGGAATCTCCAGGGATTGAATCCAGCCTTCCTGCTTTCCTGACTGTCCCCAGCCACAATAGACATGGCCTACTCAGTGCCAAAAATATTTCCTGATGGGATGTGCATGCCAAAAGCCTCCTGGCTGAAGGGTAGTGTAGGGTCTGGTCCTGGTGCTAAACAACCTCTTGTCAGCTGCACCTCATCTACAAAGGGGCAGGGCCAGAAATGATGGTGGGACTGCTGGAACCATTGCTGAGGAAGTTTATTGGGATGTCCAGGATGGAACAGGGCCCTGTTGTGCTGAACATTGTGCAAATTAAATCTTCAGGCCAGTCTTGGCCTACAAAGCCCTCATTTCTCCACTCCTGCAAGGCATCGGAGGGCAGCATTTTTATCAATTTACCCTGCTGTAGCTTAATTAAGTTTAGAAGTGATTTTGTGTTAAGTTCTGTGACTGAGTGCTGCTGAAAGGGTTTTCAAGCACTGGGACTGAGGAACTGGAGCTCAGCCTGGAGCAAAGGAGGCGCAGGGGGGCCCTTGTGGCTCTGCACAGCTCCTGACAGGAGGGGACAGCCGGGGGGGTCGGGCTCTGCTCCCAGGGAACAGGGACAGGAGCAGAGGGAACGGCCTCAGGCTGGGCCAGGGGAGGCTCAGGGTGGAATCAGGAGGAATTTCTGCATGGAAAGGGTGCTCAGGCACTGGAACTGCCCAGGGAGGTTTGGAGTGCCCATCCCTGGAGGTGTCCCAGGAAGGGCTGGAGGTGGCACTGAGTGCTCTGGGACAGGGTGGGGATGGGGCACAGCTGGGACTGGATGGGCTGGGGACCTTCTCCAGCCTAAAGGATTCTGTGATCTTGAACAGGCTGCTCAGGCCAGAGCTGGAGTCCCCATCCCTGGAGGAATTAAGAGCTCAAGTGGCTCCTGGGGACAATGGTGGCCTTGGCAGTGCTGGGGGAATGGTTGGACTTGATGATCTCAGGCATTTTCCAACCTAAACAATTCTATGATTCCATGAAACAAATCTGTCTGTAAATAGTTCAAATATTATTTCTTATTGATTTTCTTACTGATTTCCTGCTTTTTGTGGATCATATTTCTTCGAGGATGGCTTAGATTTTTCATTTTGGAGCCTGATGTGTGACACAGAATTTTATGACAATACAACTTACTGTGTGCTCCACGGTGGAAAGAATTGTCCCATTTCCTTTAATAGTATTGCTGGAATGAGTCAGGTAATGTGAATTCTGGCTTTACTCTTGGAGGTTGATATGACTTGGAAGGGTATCTTTTGAAAATAGTAAGAACAACAATGGTGATTTTAAAGCCTTTTATTACCACTTAAAATCATCTGCTGCCTTCATTTTCTGGAAAGCAGAATCTGACTTCTGGTTTTAATTGGATTGGTAGCATTTTTCTGTGTGCATTATGTAGTGTGAGCTGCTTTCTGTTGTATAAATGATACAAACACACAAAGAACTTCATCAACAGAGAAAGAAAACCACACTGGGGATGCTGCTGAGGTGTGTTCAGGGCTGGCCCCCCAGCTCCCCAGGGGTGCTGTGTGTGTTCTTGTGTCATGTGCTGCTTCCTCCGTCCTCCTCTGCTTGTAGGGATGTGCAGGGCCAAAGGATCTCTGAAACTGGGATGGGAAAGTGAGGAACACCCCAAATGCAGTTGGGATTGCTCTGCTCCCTCCCTGTCATTGTCACTGTCCAGCCCACAGTGACTCTGGTTTGGCACTGGTGGTGCTGGGCAGGTCCAGTGTCCCAGCTGGGATTTCCCATGGCATTTGTTGCTTGTGCTCACTTATTGGATTAATGATTATAGGTCTTGGCCCCTCTCCTTTGTCATAAAAGGAGATTTTTACTGAAGAGAAAATGACCAACCAATTTCTCAGCTCTCTGAATACATTCAGTGAAACCCACCTGTCATGGTGAAGGGACACACACTAGGTGCCACTAATGCCCTCAGGCACACTTTGAGTAGAATAATAGGTGGGAAAGGGAACTTTTTCCTATTTGAATGCAGTTGTTCTGGTATGTTTTGACCCATCTATGCTTCTGTTGAAAGGATTTCCGTTGTATAACAAAGCTTGGGACAGGAAGCACATTGTGTTTGGACTTTGCTGAAAGAAGGTATAGACTTGGTAGAATGGCAAATTTGTACCTTTAGAGTGGGCTTTTCTCTTTTGGAATTGTTGGGTGTTTTTTTCCACACCTCAGAAACTGGGTATTGGGGAAACAAAGCAAAATGCAAGGAAAGGGAGAAAATTGTTTTTCTGTGTTAGTGTAGCATTTTAATACTAATGCATTTTAGAAACAGGGGATCTTGGAGGAGATCCAAGACACCCTTTGCTGTGTATATCAGCTTCCTCCAACAGATAAGGATTGGGTCTTCCCTTGCCTGTATCTGAAGCCCCCTCCTGAGGAGCTGTTGTCTCAAGATATGGCAATCACCCTGTGTGCTGGCAGGACTTCAGTGGGCACACCCCTTCTGCCTGGTGAGTGCCTCCTCTGTGACTGTGACATCTGTCTGTCTTCATTTCTGTATTTAGTGACAGCTTAAAAGTCATCAGCATTGGCCCATTAAAATCAGTGATGGTAGATTAAATAACAGATTATGTAGGTTAGTGATACATGAAAATCAACAGCAGTGGAAAGATTTCATCTCTAGGGCTTAATTCTTTTCTATGCCAGTAGTTCAACAATGTTTTTAGGTCTGAATTCAAAATGTATTCTGTGGTTTTGTTGGGTATTAACAACCTAAGTTCTAACCAGTGGCTTTGTTTATGTGCAGCAGTGCAGTAGTGACCACCCCTAGAGATGAAAACCCTGTGCCCTGGGCTTTGTGACCTGTCCCAAACTCACAGCTGGATTTACAAGAGCCAAATCTTTGATGATCGGGGCATTTCTAGTAAGAATGTATTTCTGTACTGTGCAAAGGCAGAGCCTGTTATTAATTTAATCTGATCTTAAGAGGAGATTTCCTTAGTTTTTACATTTATTCCATCTTGGCAATGGCTTTGTTGTTTGATGTGTGTTTTCTACATCCTAACTCCTTTTGGTTGCAATGTGAAAAGTAAAGTGTGAGATGTATCTTATAAAGACGTGCACAACTCTGTTGCAAGAAAGCTGGTCTTGTTTTGTAAAAGATCTTTGGCAGTAATTTGGGAGAGCCAAGAGGATGAGTGTAGATACAAAGAGTATTTATGGAGAAAAGTCATTGTCTATTAAAAACACTTGCTGTGATAAACACTTGCAATAGTTTCTGTCTATGGTGTTGTGCTCATTGTGCAGACAACACCAATCCAAGCTGGCAATGAAGTTTTCTTTCCTGTTGCTTTCCCTCAGCAAAGATGAAAGAAAACTTCAAAATTTTTGGGCCATATTCCAGATTCATATGAGTAAATGTTAATGCAAGATAACAACTGGAACATCAGCTGAGATTCCAGAGATTTTGAGAGAGAGGTGGAATGAGCTGCTTGATACAAAGTTTTGGGTTTGATAAGAGAGGTTTTTGTGCATTTCTCTGGACTCTTCCCCAGGCCTGCTTTCAGCACAGTTTTCCCTTTCACACATGCTGTTTTCTGCTGATCAGCTTTCATTCCAGTGCTTAAAAAATGTACCCCACCTAGTGTGATGAATGAATCAGCTTTAAAGAACAGGAGGAAAAACACATTGAATCCATCACCGGGCAGAATCTCCTGGGAAGCAAGAGTTCAGGAAGGATGCAAGAATGTGACCTGAAAGCCAAAGTAATCCTAAACACACTTTTTTAACCTTGAGAGGATAACATTTAAGGTTGCTTGGTGGATGCATATCTGTGGCCAGAGGCTACTGAATTTTTGAGCAGTGGCCATGAAAGTCATTATTGGGGAAGGTCAAAGCTGAAACCAGGGCTGCAGCTTCAGTCCTGAAAGCTTGCAGAGAGCACACAGCCTAAAGCAGATGATGGTAAACCAGGGTGTTTTCATGGGTGTTGGGGCTGGGGTTTCTAATCTGAATGATCAAATGGCCCAGGATGTTTGTCATGGACTGAGGAGCTTTTCCCTTGTTCTGGGAGCTGGAGAGCAATGCCCAGTGCCCCAGGAAAAAAGGGTTTCAAGCACATGAGCATGTGGTGCCTGCTACACCTGCACTGGTGACCTTCTTAATGAATGAAGGGACAACAGGGCATGTGGAGCTCAGCTGTTGCCTTTCCATGGAAAGGAGGCTGTTTGGGCAATTGGGGTTTTCCTTGGTGAACTAAGAGAGGTTGGGGCTGACATCCCTGAAACATCCAGAAGGTCAGTTGCAATTCAGGCATCACACTGTGGGAAATAAATTTGTACCTTTGTCCAACATTAGGCTTGCGTAATGTGAAAAGAAGAAAACAGTGTAACAGTACAAAATGCTGTCTAGTCAGAATGATATTTTAAAAAATTACAATAGTCCATTGGGAGGTATCCCAGTGAAATCTGGAAAATGGCATCATGTTTTACCCTTGCTAGATCCACGCTCTGGTACCCTGACTAATTTTGAGCAGCCTCATTACAAGTCCCATGTAGTTTTGACTGTTCAGGAACCTCCAGAAAGTAATTTTCCATCTGAGAAATTACATGGCTCGGCCCCAAAATGCTCTTTGCTGGTGTTAACATAAAGCTCTGATGGTCTGGATTTGTGACTGCTAAATCACTGTAGCTCTGTCATCTTTACTGATGGATTTACTATTAATGTGACAGTTAAATGATACATTAAATATTATAGCCATTATTTCATCTTTTTTAAAAATATAGTCTGGCTTATTAAGGGTAATTTTACTGCAGCCAGACGTGTGTAACACATGATGCCACTATAAATGGCTCTACTGCAGGTGAAACAGGACTCTTAGTGAGGTCAAGATGTATAAAGTTTAGCTAGCTGTCAGTTTTTATGGATCTGCTCTGAAATACTCATGCCCCCAGAAAGGCAGCCCTTCAAGAGAGAACAGAATTTACTGCTTTTAAAAAACTGTTATCAGAATATGGCAAGGCTATCCTTAATACTGGGGACTTGAGAATCTGAATATGAAAATGTGGTGGGTTTGCAAAGGTATGAACAGAGTTATACTGCTGTTAGGAAATCAAATGGATGTAATAGGACACTTATCCCCAGAAATAATAACAAACCCCACAACAACAGCACTGCTAAAGGAACACTTTTGCAGAGGACATAGGATAGTTGTTATCACAAATGTTATTTCAGTTCTAAGTACATCTCAAATCCATCAAATTTTGTGTAGTTTGGTGTGACAATTCTGACACTAATTCTTGGCCTCTTTTAGCTATGTCACCACTGTAACTCCTAAATACTTGTAAATACACCAAGAGCTTCTGTCTCACAACACAATAAGGAAGTAGATAAATAGTAACAGCCTTGAAATTTCCATTTGGGCTGAGAACAGCTCAGTATTGACTGCAAAGGGGCTTGGGAAGGACCAGGCAGAAAGACCAGAGAATGAGGTGTTTAATGTTTCTGAAAGAGCCTGATTTTTTGTGTTTGGTTGAAATGAAGGAAATCAAATAATCCAGACCTCTGTGCCTAAAGGGGAAATTAAATTATATGAAAGAAATTAATTTGATGAAAATGTTTTTCTGAAGTGAACTCCATGACAAAAATTAGAAAATCTGTAGTTGCTTATTTCTTTAAGAAACCAAGTATACATTTTGTGCAATGGCTCTTTGCCTCAATCAGTTATTCCATTTTGAGGTCAGGCTGCTTTTACATTATCATCACCTCTAAAACATAATGTGAAATACAGACAGTCATAAATTGCTTCTTGTAGCACGAGAAATAAAAATGTAATGGATTCCTGTTGGATTATGAACGGCTGTGCTAGGAAGACCTTCATAATTTTGTGGTTTTACCACATATGAATTATAGGCATGATCTCTCACCAGCAGGATGCATATAAATATCTGTAATGATTGTGCATTCATTTATGTGTTCTCCATTATGCTTGTAATGTGTCCAAGGGTAGAAATTATGGCCTGTAGCTGACAGCAGAGTTCAGCAGGAAAATATTCCTGATGTTTGTGCCACAGTGACTTGTGGTGAAAGAGAAGCCTTTCAATGGCATCTTGTCCCCTCTCTGGGGGGTTACCCTGCCCTTGAAGGGGCTGTGGGATGGGCAGGGAGCCTGGTGCTCTGCACAGGTGCAGTGTAGCTGTGAGGATCAATGAGCACTCATTGATCTGCTGACCCCCCCAGAGCCAGCAGCTTGAGGATGGTTAAAGGATGTGGTGACACCTCCCACCACTCTGGCTTTTCCATTTGGGTTTCATGGCTTTTAGGCAGCAGCAAGTGATTACTGAGTCTGAAAAGTGATCAATTAGCAAAATTAAAAGGTCTCCCAAGCAGAAGCTCTCCCTGCCTGCTCTCTATGTAGTTCACTCTTTGCTGGGAGCTGATCCCCAGGGAACACTAGCAGGGCTTTCCCTGTCCCTGTGGGCAGCTCCCTGAGGCTGCTGAAGCATTTCAGTGGACCTGGGGAGTAGATTTGTGGTGTTTATGAGCTTGTCAGTGCTTTGGGAATGTCACCTGGTGTAATTCAGGCATGGCAGTGTCCCTGTAGCTGCCAGCACTAACAGAGACCACCAAAATGCTACACAGCTGGAGCCTCTCCACCTCATAATTTTGACACATCCCATTGCTCCTCTTATGACCTAATTTAGGGAAGATATGCTTGCCTCTCCTGTGCTTCCTGCATGTGGAAGCTCAATGATTCCTGCCATGTGTGCTACAACTGCTGATTAAAATACAGGAGCCTCTTCTTTGCTTTCCCCCCTTTCTCTTGTACATCTCTCTCATTATCACCAGCTTTGGGTATTTTAGTTGTGTTATCTCAGTAGCAGACAACACTGAACAAAGAGTATTAAAAACAATTTCTTAAAAGTGCTCCATCTAACAAAAACCATCCCCCCAAAGTGTGGCAGGAAATGGGGCTCCAGCCATGCCTGGGCTTGCCTGGGGTTTTCCTCCCTGCTTGCAGACCCAGCTTCTCCCGTGCTGGCTGCTGAGTTCTGACAGTTCTGTCTGCTCCAAATGAACCAAACCTCTCTGCAAGATGACAAGAGGAGTTTCTGGTTCCAACACCACAGGACCATGGGCTTTTCAACTTGATTCCTGCTCTTAGTTAGTGAGCTTCCTTTTAATGGCCTCAGTAATTTTGGAGTCATTGGATCTGGTTAAATGATGGTGAAGAATGTGTTGTATTTCCTGTCTACTAAAGGTTTATTTCCAATATGGAAATCTTGAATTTATCTAGTTGTAAGCCCATAAAAATGTTCCTATTGGGCCTACAAGAGCCATGGAACAAAAGGGTACGGCAGTGGGAACTCTGGTCTGGAAAATCAAGACAACCTGGGGCTCTCAAATGGGGGCTGCTGTTTTATTCCAGGTTTTTTTGTCCAGCCACCACTGTCTGAGGATTTATTTTAATGCAGTTACCCATGGAGTTATTTAAAAGCATTTTCTGTTGCAAATCTCCCTGAAAAGATTCTGCAAGTGCTACACTTAATTATTTCAAAGAATGGAAATGACCTTTAATATGTTCTCCTGCATTAACCTTCTTGCCTGTAGTAAATAAGATGGTGTAAAGTATCATTTTTATGTACTAGGCATTGCATTAAACAAAGAGATAAATGAATATTTCTACAGGATGTACTATATAAGCCTGTTACAGAAGGTTGCTGCTCTAGTAATCTGGATAATGCTTTTTCCTTACTTTTGTGCATGTTTCTGGCAATTGTTTGGATCATATAAGGTGCATGTCCTCCTCAGCTAAGATGGGCAATCATTTATTGCTGCTACTGACAATAAAAATTATTGTCAGGATTTGATAGGAGGGATTGTGAACCACCATTTCGTTGTAACTCTGATGATTTTTTAAAAAGAAATTTGCTGCTGTTATTTTGACTCTTGGACAAAATATAATTTTTTATATTTGAGATTAAGTATAATCTTAATTTTAGAGAAAGAAGTATAAAGGGGTTTTTAAACTATTTTTTTCCAAAGCCAACTCCACCCCAACAATTTCTCCATTTGAATTTCCAACCATTACAAGTCCTGTTGTTTACACAGACTGACATTTTTCTTCTTCACTGGAGAGAACCATAACCCTCAGCTCATTTAGCAATTTTAATTCATGTCATTACTCACACCTTCTTAAAAAGTATAGAAATGCTTTAATCCTTCATCTTTTGTTTTTCCCTCCTGCAATGATTATTGTTTCTGTTACAGCTGAGACCAGGAGACAGGCTTTGGAAAGCTGTCCCTGTCCCTGGGGATGGGTGGGCACAAAAGATGTGGTGCACAGGCTCCTGCTGAGCACTCCAGGGTGGCTGTGTCTGCTCCTGGAACCTGCCCAGTTCCCTGGAAGCTGCCCAGGTCCCTGAAAGCTGCCCAGGTCCCTGGAATTGCACTGGACAGCACACAGGGACCTGGGCTGTGCTACATTCAGGGATGAGCCTTCAAGTGCAGGGATTAAACAGCTGCAGGTGCAGTTTTCAGCTTAAAACCCAGGAGCTGTGGGTAAAATGGGCTGGCCATAGGCTCATCAGTCACTGCCACAGCTAATAAAGTCTGTGGCTGTACAGCCATCCATCCATCCATCCATCCATCCATCCATCCATCCATCCATCCATCCATCCATCCATCCATCCATCCATCCATCCATCCATCCATCCATCCATCCATCCATCCATCCATCCATCCATCCATCCATCCATCCATCCATCCATCCATCCATCCATCCATCCATCCATCCATCCATCCATCCATCCATCCATCCATCCATCCATCCATCCATCCATCCATCCATCCATCCATCCATCCATCCATCCATCCATCCATCCATCCATCCATCCATCCATCCATCCATCCATCCATCCATCCATCCATCCATCCATCCATCCATCCATCCATCCATCCATCCATCCATCCATCCATCCATCCATCCATCCATCCATCCATCCATCCATCCATCCATCCATCCATCCATCCATCCATCCATCCATCCATCCATCCATCCATCCATCCATCCATCCATCCATCCATCCATCCATCCATCCATCCATCCATCCATCCATCCATCCATCCATCCATCCATCCATCCATCCATCCATCCATCCATCCATCCATCCATCCATCCATCCATCCATCCATCCATCCATCCATCCATCCATCCATCCATCCATCCATCCATCCATCCATCCATCCATCCATCCATCCATCCATCCATCCATCCATCCATCCATCCATCCATCCATCCATCCATCCATCCATCCATCCATCCATCCATCCATCCATCCATCCCTCCCTCCCTCCATCCATCCATCCGCCTGCACTGACAGTGTTCTCCCAGATCCCAGGGTACAGAGCTCCTGGCATCTGTGTCCTTCAGGATGCTGCAGTGCTGGTGGATCCATCCCATTTCCTCCTCAAGGGCTCCCTAAGCAGCCCCAGTTAACTCTGAGGCTGATTCACAGGGAAATCCCTCTGGGCTGCTGGATTTCCCAGAGCTGCCATGTGGAAGTGAGCAGCCCTGTGTTCCCACAGAGGCCCTGGGTGTGCTCCACCTCTCAGATGAGGAACTGCTCCCCCAGAACTTTTGGTGAGGTGCTAAATCAGGGCAAACAAGGCAGAACTTGGGGCTGGAGTTCCCCCTTTTGGGGATCACTCAAGTAAATCACTTCCTCAGCCTGGGAAAACACCGCTGACCCTTGGTAATGGTCAGTAGAATGGTCAAGAGTGATTGGAGTGAGGGTTAGTTTTGTGTGAGCCCACTTGTCACCATTTTAAGCCATGAATTTAAGAGTGGGGAAATCCATCTAATGCATTAAATTGATAGTTTTTGGAGTCTGGATTTCAGAAATAACTCTGTCATGGAAATTAAAGGGTATTCAGAGAGAGTTTTCCTCTACTGTAGCTCTAACTAAAGATATTTTTTTGAACTATCACTGTCATCCTTCTGTTAGCTAAAAAACCCAGGCCGCAGCCCAACAAAATAATCAAGTACCTTAGAAGTAAGATAAACCTCTATGTAAATAAATATATCTGAAACCTCTGCTAAATGTTGCCAAGTTAAAAATTGAGAAATAAAGCTGTCAATGCAGTAATCTTGATTGCAAAATTATGTAGTCCTTGCTGGTTTAAATGCTGGGGATTTGCTGTCTATATTGCATTTTGGAGCTGAAAGAGTCACTTCTTTCCTTTTCTCTCCAACTTTCAAGGAAGTTCATAATTTCTTTAAAAAGTTGCTCCTTCCTTTTTTATGCCCCTCAAAATAAAGCATAACTTTCAGCTGGTAGAAATACTGAGAGAAAATCAGACATAATTTTGTTTTTAGAAGGAATTGAGGTAATGCTTAATAATTTTGAACGTTTAAGAGTTTTTGGATGATTTTCTGACTAGAATTTCATAACTGAAGTATCTGAAAGGGATGGCAACATTTCCATGTGGGCAATCAGATTATGAATTTGAATGACTATTTCAGCACCTTTCAAAATGTGCACTGTGTCAGGTTGCACACATTGCAAATAAATTGTCAGAAAGTGAGCAAAAGTCTTGTTCTTGTTAGGCATGGGATGTGGAGGCCTGTTCTAGTTCAGCAATTTGCATTTTATTTTTTACAAGATCTAGCCTCTTTTAACTGTATTTAGCCTCTGGAGTTTGTCTTGATCTGTTTAAGCACTCCAGGAACATCAGGGTGATGTTCTGCCTGCAGGTAAAATATCTGGAGTTGATCTACTGTCCCCACTGTAAGGAATATCTTCAGTTTGTTCTGCCCAGTAACCTTGAACAAAAGCAGAGCAGCTCAGTGTGACATCCCTTTGTGCTCTCATCAGGACCTCATGGTCTTTCTTCTGCAGGCAGCACTGAAAACACCTCACTCTCAACATCCCCTGTGTACTTCTTAAATATGTCACAGCTTTACTTTGAGAGAAGGAATCAGGGACAATTTTTCTTGAATTTGCCTCGGGCCTTTTTCCAATTAGAAAATCGAGATGGGGTGAGGATTTAATCTGGGTGCTAAATCAAAAGCAGTTTGTACCTAGAAGTTGTGCAAGGGGAGAAACAAAGCACCTGTCTAACTCAGAATGATGGAGGCACTGAAAATCTCCAGAGCAGGATGAGCAGGAGGAATGGCCTTGTTTCCATAAGTAACTCACTGGGAAAGGCTTAAGTTGTGATTGATGAGAGACCTGAGGAACACTAACAGGATCAGTCAGCTGGCATTCTGTGATGCTGAGAGCAGTTGCTGAGACAGCCCAGGAGTACACCCCAGGGAGGATGGCTCTGGGGGAAGTGTGCTTTCATCCTGCATAATTCAGCCATGGCCTTGGTGCTTTCATTTCAGAGCCCTGAAAAGAAACACTTTGTGCTTCCCCCATTAATGCTCACGTTGGTGCAAATGGCATGAGACAGTGGGAGTAAAACAAGAGAGCAGACATTTGCCACTCCTTTGAAAAAAGAACCCTTCACCTGCCCTCTGAGCTTCATTTAGCAGAGAATTCCTTAAAGAACTATCCAGAATGTGCCAGAAAGAAGAAAAGTAACAACCAACACCTGATCTGCTCATCTGCAGAAGGAATTTAATTACACTTTTGTTTTGCTTATATAATTTCCTTCTTCCTCCCCTCCTGTCAGACCCTGTTCTCATCAAGGGATGTCTGACAAGGAAAAGATGTGAACATGGTACAGCTGAAAGCTTCTGAGCTCTTGGGACTTGGTAGGGAATGCAGACCCTGATCCAAACCCTCTTTATCTCCTTGCTGCTGGACTTCCCTGCAGCTCTTTGGGAGGAGGGAGGGAAGGTGCTCAGGAGGGCACAGAGCCAGGGCAGAGGCAGTGAGTGAGCCTGGCTGCAGTGAGGCTCTCACACTTCCCTGTGTGCTCCAAGAGAAGGGCAGCCAGCCCAGTGCAGGTAAATTCACCCACCTTTAGAGGTTCTCTGGCCAAGAAATTATAAATCCTGCTTGTTCTGCCACTGCTGGCTGGTGAGAAAGTGGCCACAGCTCAGGGCAGAAGAGATGTTCACTTGGACCAGATCCAGCTGTGACTCCCTGAGAAAAACAGACCTCCAAAACTGCCCTGGTCTTGGATTGCAGGGTTACCAGAGGGTTTCTCAAGGTAAATTAACTTCATAATTTGATAATTAGTTTTCTAATTGTGCTTATATATCCTTTTCCCCTATTCCTAAAATAATGAAGGTGTTTCTGTGCCCAGGGTGTGATGTTAAGGCCAGGCAGGGGATGTGATATTTGGACACATGTTCTGTTGCTCATTTTCCCAAATCCTGTTTGCTTTTCCTTCCCTTTCAAACAAGCCCATTCTCTAGGTGGTTGTACCCAAGTACAGCCTCTGCTCATCTCGTGACTGAAGCCAAAGCACTGCCCAGGTAGTCCTGGTTTTCCTGTTGCAGCTAATCAGCTCACCTGCAAAGCCTGATGCAGTCTCCAGCTCTGATCATTAACAGTCTTCCCTCCTCACATCATCCACACTGTTTTCCTGGCTCTTTATCCAATCCATATTTATACTCAGTGGCCATGAACTTTACTTATGAAGTGATCTCAAAATCAGGCAGGTTATCATGAAAACTAAAGCAGTTTTTATCTGTCTCCTTGTTCCCTGGCACTTGCCTTATCTGCAAGTAAGAAAAGGTATCCTGGAAAAAGTAAACATGTATCCTGACCTTAAAGGAAAATATTTGTGAAAATCTGTAGTTACCCCAGGCAAAATGAGCTAGTCCTTCCTTCAGGGACTTTCCCAGAAACAGCAGAAGTGCTGAGCTTGAAATGCTCACACCAAATATGTCCCTTTGAAGTGCCATAACTGGTTAAGATTTGACAAGGTTTCCACTGCAGCTAATGCTCTGCAGTTCCAAGTGTCCCCATGGACGGCCTCTGCCCTGGCTGTGGCTGAAGGATTTTCCCCAGGATCATGATCTGTGTGTGCTCCCATCCTCTGTGGCTCAGCAGAGCTGTTTTGCTGTGTTCATGTGTCAGCTCTGGCAGTAGATGTGTTTCTGTTTGCCATCCAGGCACTGCTATCCTTCTGCAGCGTATTTAAATTCTGTGTACCAGGGAACACAAAGGAAATCTGTTGATAGATTTGTTAATTGTTGGTACATAATGGTATCTTTTGGAGAACAGCACCTGGCCAGGCTGGAATGTGCTGCCAGTTGGCACTTTGGGGATACCTTCAAGTCAGGACAAAAGCTCTCTGTGATGCAGCTGTGTCACACCACTCTCACTGTGCAGGGCACAGAAGAGGCTCTCTGCAGCATCTGAAGGGCAAACAAAGGAGAAGGAGCCTTGATTGGTGAGCCTTGATTGCATTACACGGGGATCAGAGGAGATAAAACACAGGCTAGTGCCCTGTTTGTAAAATAAAGGTTCCAATTACACAAGGTGCTGCTGCATCTGTGCCTCCCTGACAGCTGTGAGGAGAATGAAAACCACAGCTCTCGTTACATTTAGATATTAATAATTAATTCTTCCTTGGAATTCCTCATGCTTAGGCGCCATACAGAAGACTGGTTTGGGTTAAGGCTGAAATTTTAAATCTGCCACCTGCCCCTACTTCTAATTTTCAAAGGACACAAGTGTTCAGAGCCCAAGGGTCTGTCTCCAGTGAGGGGTGCAGAGAGATCCAGCAGGCTCAGGGACAGAGAGTGACATGAGGGCCAGCTGGGAATGGCTGTGGGACCTTCCTGAGCCAGTGAGGGCTGCCTTGCTCTTGGTGGGGACAATGCAGGGACAGCTAAAGCTGCTGATGGGGCAGCAGTTCCTGCCTGACAGCTGGGGCTGCTGCCCTGAGGCTGGAGCTCACCTGAACCCCCAGGAGCTCTGTAGCTTGGCTGTTCCCTTGTGCCATTCCCCTGTGGAATATCCTGAGCAAAAAGGGAACCTGGGCCTGGGTTGTTGCTCTGAGGAAGAACATCCAAGGCTCGGTGTTTCTGAGGATTGTTTTGGGAAATGAGCTGCACCTAAAAGAAAATATTTCTTCAGCTGAGATGGGGGTTAACACGGCTCTCTGAGGTGCTGGCTGGCATCAGTGGGATGTAGGGCATGGCCTGGCAACCTGATTGTCCCAGGGCAGGAGTGTGGGCTCAGAGTGAGCTCTCAGTGAGCTCAGTGTGGGCTGAGCCTTCTCCCAGCACTGCTGCTGCCCTCAGTGTGAGCTGGGACCTGAACCAGGACCTGCTGCTGGCCCTTCCCACCCCAAGGTGAACATGGGGCTGCTGTGTCCCTGACAAGGGCTCCTGCACACCCCAAGGTGAACGTGGAGCTGCTCAGTGTCCCCCACCACAGCCCCTGTACACCCCAAAGGGAACATGGAGCTGCTGAATGTCCCCCACCACAGCCCCTGTACACCCCAAGGTGAACGTGGAGCTGCTCAGTGTCCCCCACCACAGCCCCTGCACACCCCAAGGTGAACATGGGGCTGCTGTGTCCCCAACAGGGGCTCCTACACACCCCAGCATGGGGCTGCTCAGTGCTGCTCCTGCACACCCCAAGGTGAACATGGGGCTGCTGAGTGTCCCCCACCACAGCCCCTGCACACCCCAAGGTGAACATGAGGCTGCTCAGTGTCCCCTACCACGGCTCCTGGATGCCCCAGCCCTGTGTTACCTGCACGCTGGAGCTGGGGCAGAGGCAGGGGTGGCTGCTGCCTGCTGCATGGAGAGCAGCTCTCTCATTTCACTGCCAGCCCAGCAGAGCCTGCCTGGCTTTGAGGAATGCCTTTATTAGCTGGCTGTGATCTGTTGGCGAATTAGGCCACACCAAATGTGCCTGCAGCCTCCTGCTGTGCAGGGGCTGCTCCTGAGGTCCTCAGCACACCTTGGAGATGTTTGCACATTACAGAGTGTTTGCAGTCTATTTGTCCTGCCTTTGATCATGTCCTTGCAGAGTGGATTCTACTTGCATGCCCTTCCCTCTCTCAGCATTGATCCTTTTTATAGTCTTTTATAACAACTTGGTTTTCAATTCTCTTACAGCTCTCTAATTAGTGTTCTTTTCTTCCACTGCTAAGGCAAAGCCTGGGTCTGTTGTATGGGCTGATGTTGTGGCTCAACACACACTACCTAAAACGTGGATGTGTGCATTATGTAGTGCATTATATGTACTGCTTGTTAAATTTGGCATTTTATGCATGGTTATGGGAGTGTAGCAATACAATAAAAGGGATATCTGGAAGGCATATTTTGATGCCTCAGATTTCAACCACACAAACTGAATTTGCCTATTTCTCATAGCAGGGGATAAAATTAGACTTGATGCTAAACTATAAATGAAGGGAAAGCCTAAATTTTAGGATAGATGTATCACCCCAGCTGGCAAAAATCTATAGGCCTGCGAGGGGTTTGCTGTGCTGGCTATGCACAGTGAAGGTGTGACCTGCCCATGGCTCTGTCACTGGCCATGTCTCTGCATTTTGGGCACACCTCCTGCCTGGGCTGGTTCCTGCTGCCAGCAACAGAGTGGCCATGTGCTGTGCTTGCCAGAGATTTACAATGAATACACCAAATATCTCCCCTCAAGCTGTGCTAGGAGACTGTGTGTGTTTAGACACATGCTGGATAACAGCACACCATCCCATGCACGCTTCCAAGTTCTGAAAAATACCCTCTCAGCTTCCATTCCTTTTCCTGGAGAAGTTACCAGATGCTTCTTTATTGTTTTGCAAAGCAGGCTGCATATTACCCATATGTTTTCCTCCTTGTTTTTCAGGAGACAAACTAAATGTTAGTGCCCGTTTCAAGTACTCATCAAATATTTTAGATAGGTTGGGAGTGAAGAGCAAGAGCTTTTCAGAGCATGGAGCAGGCAGGAAATCTGTGCAGTGGGGCATCCTGGCCATGGCAGGCTGGAGTGGGGCTCTGGGGTGGCACAGGCTGAAAGGAAAGGATTAATAACCTTCTTACAATTGCAAGAAAGGGAATATTTCAGGGTGGTAGCCAAGCCTCCTGGCAAGAGGTTTTTGATCCTTTAATCCCCTTTTTGAAGAAAAGGAGATGAGTTTTTTCCACTGGGTCTGGGAGAGTCGTCAGCAGCCAGAGGTGGTGCAGGAGCCAGGGGGAGGCTGGGGCAGGCTGGAGGTCTTAAAGCCAGGCAAAAAAAGGGAGAGGGGCTGTTCTCTGGGGCTGCTGGAGCACAGGGGGACAACACTTAATTACAGGTTAATTACTGGTCATTGTTTTATGTTCTGCTGCTTGACAGAGGCCACTTTAAGGGCATAAAGCTGTAGCTGCACATCCTGTAAAAATTGGAATTCTGGGATGAGGACACCATCATTCAGGTAGTGCAGCTATTCAGGTGAGTTTAGGTCTACCCAGAAAAGGAAGGCATGTCTGAAAGTGAATGTTTATAAGTTAAGTACATATCCCAGAGTAAATATTAGTCAGAACCAGGGGATAGATTCCTGTGAATAGTGCCTTACTTCCCAAGTATTCCCTTAGGTGCTGATGCAGCTGTGCTGATATTTAGGGATCTAAAGGAATGCGGATGGAAACTGGCAGATATCCATGTTTTGCTTTGTTGAATTTTCAGGAAGAAATTACTGTTTCAAAGTTTCTGGTAAATAGTTTGCTGTGTAAAACTCAGTCAAATGGTGGATAACTCAAAAGACCTCCCCCTCATCAAACTCCCCAGTAATTTCTACACCATTTCTTCTTGATTTTTTAAATGACTTTTTGTTAAACTGCTTTGAGGAAGGGGGACAACTTTGCCATTTTTTAGTATGTCTTTTTGCACCTCTTCATCTTGTGTAATGCTGTAATAAAATGTTTGCCTAGCAACCAATGGATCCACTAAGGATTATGGAAAAACTTATTAATGTCACTTATTGATACAACCTTGACAATTCTGCTGTCAAAAGGTTGACACTTCAATGGGTGGTGAGTGCAAGAGATTATTCATAGTGTAATTTCTGATGTGTTCCATGTCAGAGTGGAAATAGCAATTGCTTAGGAGCTAAATTTTAGCTGCTCTGAGATCAGCTGAAGGGACCAGAAGGAAGCAGAGGCCTCAGGTTGGGCATGGGTACTGAATGTCCCTGATTTGCTGTTAGGGGGAGAAGGGTTCATCCAGACTGGGGTTTCTTTGGAGAAAAGACTGTTCTGTGAGAAAGCTGGAGGTGTTCCTGATACCTCACAGGGATCTGTAGTTGGGAGGGAAAAGGTCTGTGATCTGGTGGCTTCTCTGCCTTCAGAAGCTTCCAGACATTTCTGTTTGCAGCATGATTTAAAGGAGTGACCTTTCTCCAGAATACTTCCTTAGCGATGCTCCATGACTTTGGCTCCAGCTGTCTGTGCTATTTTACTCTAAAGTTCCATAGATTTTTATTTCACTTGAACTCTACCCTGACCACTACCTACTGCTTTGCAGATGGCAGCACAACCATCTGTACGAAGCCAGCCCTGCTGGAAGGTGAAGTGCCCCGTGGAAGGTGAGCTCTGGTGTCACTCCATGGCTTCAGCTGGTTTTCCACTGGCAGAAACTGCTGTGGTTGGCACTGTGCATCTGTAACCTCCATCCTGTTCCTGCTGGAAAAAGGGTCCTGCTCCAGCTGGACAGGAATGAGACAGGAATATGAACATAAGGAGCCATGCTCTGACACTGAATTTCTGGGAGCAGGAGCTGTGAGCAGAATGCAGCTCTGAGGATGTGCCCCCATCACTGTCCCCATCACTGTGGGGGGAATAAAGCTGAATTCTGGGAATTCTGGCTGCTGTCTGCTCAGACTGCTCCCCCTCCTGCCTGGGGGGTTTGCAGTTGGAGCTGTGATAAATGCTCTGGATGTTTTATTGTGGTGTTCCTGCCCAGCCGTGCCTGTTACCCGCTCTGGGTACCGGGGCCTTTGGCACCCAGCCCTGGGAGCAGCTGTGGCTCCCCAGGGCCAGCCAGAACCCAAAGCAGCAATGCTGGGCTCCTCCTGCGTGTCTGTGGGTCAGGGTCTCAGACCTGGATGGCCTCAGCACATCTGTGTCAGTCACCCCCTGAGCCTGGGTCTGGTCCTCTTCTGGAGGCCAATGCTAATCAGCTGTGACGTGGAGAATTAAGTGTAAAAACAGAGGTTTGTAGTGGCTGTGCTGGGCAGGTCTGCAAGGGAAGTTGCACTCATGCCAGCACAGTGCACACACCGTAAATCTCTGCCCTGAGTTGCATATAAAATAAACAATTTAATTACAAGCTACTAAGACTTTACAAGCAAGTGAATCTATTCACCCGCATCATAACTTGCATGAAAATAATGCCTGTACTTCAACAGATGAGCATATAAATGAAAATGTTAAAAATAAAATACTTTATTTCATCCTTAATTTGTGGTGGTTCAAGGCAATAACTGTCATAGACAAATTAATATGCTTTATTAGGAAATCAACATGTTGGAGATGTAGCCTAATCTGTTCTGCAAGGGAATCATGCCAGCATGTAATGACAATACATAATGTATACAATTCCTATTGACTTTTTTCTGCTTAACAGCTTGAATGAGTAGTAGCTTCTAAACTGGTGAGTGCAGAAGTCTTGCAGAACTCCTGAAGTCTTTTAATCTAAGAGACAGCAGGTTGGAAGACACAGAATTGCTAAAGCATAGTAACAATTTTTAGCTGAACAGGAAAATGCCATGGGGATGTTAATTATTAAATATGCTGAAAGTGTTATTTACATACCTGCTCATGAATTTCTTTTACTTGTATACGAGACACCTCTCAGTGTCTCACAAGTCAGGAGATCCTGGTTCTTCCCAATTATCCACAGCTTGTTAGACCTTCAAACATTGCACAATAAACACAGGAAGCTCCATTTCACAAATAACTAAATGTGCAACAGTCAATTGATGCTGTGGTCCTGCTCTGCAGTCCATGGATCTCTTCTGTGTAATGTTGTGGCACGACGCTTTAAGGTCTTGTTTTGCATGTGTATGTAAAAAATTGCTACTGATTGCTGCTCTGCACAGTTGAAATAGCTTTCTTAACTAAAGGTGGAGAAAATTGATTAGAACAGTTAGACTGTGGTTAAAGAAATAGTCATAAGTTCCCTGTTAATCGATGAAAAATTCTGTATAGCAGTAATGAATTCCAATATTTTTCCCTGTATTTAAAGTGTCTGGCAACAGGCCAGAGGTACTGAGGCTATGGGTTAGAGTCTGTTTTGGAAACAGCAAACAGGATTTTAACTGCATGATACCAATTGACTTCCAGCATTTGTAAAAGAAATGGATTTATGGCCTCAGCTCTGAGGGAATTAGTAATACCTCTACTCTCTCAGTGCTCTAACAGTGGGTTTGCAGTGTGGTTTGATCACTGGCATTCTGCAGGAGGGATGGGTGGGGGATAAAAAGCAAAGCAGGCAACAGACACCTCCCCCAGAGGTGTTTATGAACTCCTTCTGAAAGGGGCAGTGCAATTCCCTGTGCTGAGTCTGACTGTACCTCTGTCACTCTTTGATAAAGACGTGTCTATATACACTTTGTCTGGCAGGGCCTGGAGTGTCTTCTGTGGAAAACCTCCTGGAAAGCAATGGAAGAATCCAATATTTCCCTGCATTTTGTGCTTGTGTGTACATAAGTAGGGGTAAAAAGAGAGCAGTCTCTGCCATTTGGAGTGAATGTCCCATTTTCCACCTGCTCTGTGCTGCCACTGCCTGACACGTCACAGGCACAGTCCTGTCCCTTCCCCATGGCAGTGCCTGGCTTAGGCTGTACAGCAAATTACAGTTTTTCTGTGCTTTTCTATGGTCATTCTTCCATTTCCTTGGACCTGCTTGCTGAACCCACCAGTGCCTGGCTGGGGTTTGGTGGCACTCACAATGGCACTCACTATGGCACTCACAATGACACTCACAATGGCACTCACGATGGCACTCATGATGGCACTCATGATGACACTCATGCTGGCACTCACAAGGGCACTCACACAGGCACTCACAATGGCATGATGGCACTCACAGTGGCACTCACAATGGCACTCACGATGGCACTCACAGTGGCACTCACAATGGCACTCACAATGGCATGATGACACTCACAATGGCATGATGACACTCACAATGGCACTCAATGGCATGATGACACTCACAGTGGCACTCACAATGGCACTCACCTCCTCTGCTGCCCACGAGCTGCCAGGGGCTGTGTGGGGCTGCTGTGGCTCCTGGGCTGCCCCTCCACGGGGACTGCTTTGCTCTGCACCCCAAACAAAAGGTGACAGCACTGGGGACTGGAAACATCCCAAATGTCCCCAGCCACCCCTTGTCCTTCCCCTCTCTGCCTGGGGGCAAAAACTGACCCAGGGAAGAGCACTGGAATCAGCTTCAAGACCCCCTCCTCCTTTGGTCTGGTTTTCTGTGGAAGGAAATATCTGCATTTCAGAAGGAAACGGAGGAGACTCATTTCTTTTTGTGTGGCCAAGTGGAGCTGCAGAATTTTGCAGAGCTCTTTGATGAAGAAAGAGTGCAAGACAGCCATCTGGTCCCTGCCCATCAGCATTCACAGGCCTCCCAGCAATTTGCATTCTTCCTTTGCTGCCGAATGAGTGCTGTTTCCAAGACACAGGGGAGTCTAGAGAGACTTGTGAAGAGACCATTTTATTCCTTGTGATACCATTTATTAGGGAGATAATTAAAAATTCACCACAAATGTGCTTTAATTAATACATCAAGATGAGAATGTAAAGCCCTTAGGGTGGAAGAAAAAACTTCACCTTTAAATATAAAATGTACCTTACTTGCTTTAAAGTAGACCTTCGAGAATGGCAGTTTTACTTATCTAAGCTTTTTAGAAAGTTGAAATCTCTTTGTAACAGGTAGATAATGGTTTCAGTTGCTTTTTTTGTAGGCAAGGAAATAACAGCTCATATTGAAGTAGAATACTGGTATTTTCATACCTGGAAAATTATCTGTTTTATGCTCTTGGTAGATAAATTATCTGAGTAATTGTAGGAGAAATTCAGGCCTCGTGTGTAATATAAAACACCAAATAGCGCTTCTAAGGAGAAGAATGCTTTTCAAACTTTATTTTCTGGGGATTGGAGAAAAGGGAAAATTCTTAAATAGGTGCCTTATATGTATCAGGCTATATTATTCAGAAAAACACAACAGTGTTATAAATTAATTCCACAAGTTATTTCTCTCAGGATCTCACTCAGTACCTCAGCATTTAACATGTGCCTCCTCAGGTTGGCTGCTGTGCTCTTTGAGTTTTATTGAAACTGTGTTGATATTAAACCCTCCTAAATATCCAACACAAACTTCCTGGGAAACACAAACAGAACAGGATGCCATTGCTACCCCTGGCACAGACAGCAAAATGTTCTGTTGGGGTTTGTGGGTGCCTGAGAGAAATCTCTGGGGTCTAAAGGGGCTGAACCTGCCCTGGCCATGCCCCAGCACTTGGGTGGGGATGCTCTGCTCTGGGCTCTGAGCTGACCCTGCTGCCCCAGGGGAACACAGGCAAGAAAGATCCTCCCAGAAATAGGAGTGGAACAGCAAATTTGTGTCCTTGGTTCTATTCAATGCTAACTAGACAGTGCCCTTAAAAAGTGACACTTTTGTGGAACTCTGCACTTTAATTGAGGGGCAAAGTAATTTGAACTTGAAGGGGAAATTGCCTATTGTGTTTGGGATTTTTTTCTTTTCTTTTTTTTTTAATTTTTTAATTTTATTTTTAATATTCTGGTTGCAGCTGATGGAGAATGAAGGAAAAATAAAACAATTCAGAATGAAAGGCAGTGTCAAATGCTATGAGAAGTTAGTTTACACAACTGAACATCTGTCTGCTGTGCACCCCAAAGCTCCTGAGGCTCTGTGCACTGCTGAGGTGATGGGAATTTGGAAGTTAAAGTAGCTTGAAGAGGTATCAACTTCCCCTTAACTTCTCCATCTTCAAAGAGGAAGGAATTAGAGGATATGTTAGCTTCATGGAAGAGCTGTTATATAGAACTTTTGGGGAGAGAAAGACTTTTGAATATCTTAGATTAATAAAATAGTGTATTGGAAGCAACCTGTAGGATCATCTGGTCCAGCTTTTCATGGCAAAAGCCAACCATGGGAATCAAATTATATTAGACATGGTTGTTTTGTGCAAAGGAAGATTAAGGCATTGAATATATTTTGCTTTTCTGTACTTGTGCAGTTTGGACAGGAACACTCTTTGCTGGTTTAGGAACTGGCTGCAGGCTGGGCCCAGAGAGTGGTGGTGGATGTTCTGCATCCAACTGGGGACAGGCACCAGTGGTGTTCCTCAGAGCTCTGTGCTGGGACCAGCTCTGTTCAATATTTTTATGATGACATGGATGAAGGTATTGAGTCTTTCATCAGTAAATTGGTAGATGACACCAAGCTGGGAGTGTGTGTCGATCTGCTGGAGGGTAGGAGGGCTCTGCAGAGGGATATGGACAGGCTGGATGGATGGGCTGAGTCCAATAACATGAGGTTTAACAAGTCCAAGTGCCAAATCCTGCATGTTGGCCACAACGACCCCTGCAGCGCTACAGACTGGGGATTGCATGGCTGGACAGTGCCCAGGCAGAAAGGGACCTGGTGACAGCAGCTGAACATGAGCCAGCGGGTGACCAGATGGCCAAGAAGGCCAACAGCACCTGGCCTGGATCAGGAATGGTGTGGAGGAGAAGGGAGCTCATTCTTCCCGTGTTTGACACTGGTGAGGCCACACCTTGAGTGCTGTGTCCAGTTCTGGCCCCTCAGTTTAGGATGGACATTGAGTGCTGTGTCCAGTTCTGGCCCCTCAGTTTAGGATGGACATTGAGTGCTGTGTCCAGCTCTGGCCCCTCAGTTTAGGATGGATGTTGAGATGCTGGAGTGAGTCCAGAGGAGGCACCGAGGCTGGTGAGAGGCTGGGAACACAAACCCTGTGAGGAAGGACTGAGGGAGCTGGGGTTGTTTAGCCTGGAGAAATGGAGACCCAGAGGTGACCTTATCACTCCCTACAACTGCCTGAGAGGTGGCTGTGGTCAGGTGGGGATTGGTTTCTTCTCCCAGACAACAACTGACAGAACAAGAGGATTCAGTCTTAAGCTGTACCAGGGGAAGTTTAGGTTAGATGTTCAGAAAATGATTTTAATGAAAGAGGGATAAAGTACTGGAATGGTCTGCCCGGGGAGGTGGTGGAGTCACCATCCCTGGATGTGTTTAAAAGAATTGGATGTGGCACTCAGTGCCATGGTTTAGTTGAGGTGTTAGGTCTGGGTTGGACTTGATGATCTTAAATGTCTCTTCCACCCAGTCCTTCTGTGATTCGGTGATTCTATATTGGACTAGTGGATAGTCAAATTTTAAAGACAGTGAGAAAGTTATGGTTGTAGAAGCAAAAAGAGAAGAGAACAGATAAACTGAAGGTACTTTTGAGTTTTATGTGTGGCTTTGTCATACATGTGTAAAAACCAAAGGGCATTAGCACCTGTTGCAGATATAAACCTGTATTTTAGTACTGACTGGGTGCTACAAGCACAGGTAGGTGTGTGAACTTTTCTTTAGGCTTTTCCTGCACTTAGCTTGGCATCCAACTATTGGGAATTGAATTGTTAGCAAATAGGGCATCGTTCTATTCTTCATAGCATAACTAGTTCAGGACTATAAGGAATTGTTTGATTGCAACAACTCCGTTACCTCCTCCTGCCCTTAGTGTTTCTGATAATTTACCTCTATTCTCTGAAACTCCACTCTGGTTTGAATGATCTCAAGTCTTAAAGACTGAACTCCAGTTGAATATTTCAGGGTCGATATTGAAAAGTCAACACAAAGAGTGCTGTAAAGCTGTTGTGCACACAGCCTTAGCAGCAGGTGAAGTGCTATTCAGCTGGAGCATTGAAAATGTCCTTTATTCCTGCAGGCTGATGTGGGTTTGGCTGTGAGTTTTGACACAGGATTCTTGATAGCCCAGTTGAGATTTTTTCTTCTCAGTTTTATTTTGTTAGAACTGGACTCCAAGCATAAATTGGTGCATACTTTCTTCTTTAGAGCTGTATTTGGCAGCTACTGGAGAGGGCTTTTAACCTCCAGCTGTTATCAACTGATGTTGCTTACCTCCAGGCTTTAGGTGTGTTTTATATAAAGGTGTGTTGAAATGTTAAGCCTTCAGAATACTTATTTTTTGCTTCCTGTTCTACATTATTCTGGTAATAAAAAATTGTATATATGTCAGGAAAGTTTGATTTCTACTTCAGTTCTGATATAAAGTTTGTTCTTTTGTGGCACCAATAACTGGTCTGCAAATGGCTGTTGTGATGTAATTCCCAACAGAAGGGGAGGAGCTCAAGGTGCTTTTATGAGCACCTCTGTTCCAGCTAGAAGTATGTGTGTAATTAAAACTAATGTTGCTTAGAGGATCCATCATCCTGTAATCCTCAGGTGGCCTCAAATACCTGTCCCTGCTTGGCAAGGGAGGCCAAAATGATGGTCATTCACTCTCTCACAGGCCTGGGAGAGTTTGGTAAGCAGAGTCCTGCTGCTTGGCATGGATTCAGCTAATATGCATTTCCAGCTCTCCTGCCCTGCCAGAAGGCAGTATATTTACCAGCCTGTATGTGCAGCTCAGCTAAAGTGTTGTTTTTCACTGGGACTCAGAACCTCTCCTCATTGGAATATTTATTTTCTTCCTAAGATGCCATAGGGAAACTTTCTGCAATTTATTATATCACTTCTCCATCAGTACTACAGCCAGGTCTCTTCCAGGTACCTGGGAAAAGTGTTCCTGCTTTATCAGTGGCAAAATGAAAAGAAGTGATAGCTTGATTTTTACATATTGCATAGTTTGCTCAGGTCACACTCCATGCCCAATCCTCTTGGGCCATACTGTAGAGGATACAATTTTTTAGCACTGAAATCCAGAAATCTTTAGAGTCACCAAAAGCTCCCATTCTTTATTTTTGTAATTTGAATGAAAAAAGGCTGATGTTTGCAGCAAATGATAGATAAGGAAAGAGACTTCATGGGGTTCTTACAAATGCTTTTGACTCTCATTTTCAAAGCTGAGGCTTTACAGCATATTCTTATTAGACACAATGATAGAGCTGATGAATTACTTTTTAGATCAGAGAAGAATGCTGATAAGTTGGATTTGGTATTGTAGCTGTCATTGTGGTAGAAAACATTATCTCTAGGAGAAATACATTTTGAAGAGCCTTGCTTGCCTTTGCCTTTGTGAATAACACCCATATGATAAAAATGTGCATTCAGACAATCAGGATAGATGTGCTTCACTCGAGAGGCCTCAGGCTCCACACAGTCTGTGGGTGGGAGCTCAGGAGAGCCCCGTGCTGCTGTTGGGCAGCCAAAGCCCATGACTGAATTATACCAGTCCTTTGTGTTCTCCTGAGCCAGGTGCCAATGCAGAGCTGCTCTCCTTTCTGGTGTAGCTGAGGCTGTTCTGGCCCCAGGAGGACACACAGGCAGTGCAGGACAGGCTGTGCTGGGCACCTCTGCTCTGCCAGGCACCTCTGCTCTGCCAGCCCTACCCCAGCTCTGAGCATGCCATGAGCAGCTCCTTCCAGCACATTCCCCCTCTCTGCAAGGACCTCCTGACAGTCATTCCAAAAGGTGTTTTCCCCAAATTCCACCCCACTAAAGGTGACTTCAAGCTGGGCAGGGTCAGAATACACACTTGTTTCTCCCAGTCTAACCCTCCTCTTGTACCTAAGGACAGACTTGGTGCACACAGTGAATGACACTCCTATTGATCTTCAACCCTGACCCCTTTCTGGGGCAATGTGTACAAGGGAGAGGGGGCTGATTAAAGCATGGGTCTGTGCCTGTCAAAAACCTTGTGGTGTAATCATGGGATGTCACCTGGGATTTTTTAAAACATGGCATACTGCACAACCTGATAAATACAGAAGAAGAATGATTTGTATTTTATGCTTTTAACGTGCTGCAGAGACAGAATGATCTGTGCAGCTGGAGAGTCCTTTGCAGCACAGAGGGCAAATATCAGAGATTCCTGCACACCATGTAGCACATGCTCCCAGGGTGCCACAGCTTTAACTGAGGGAGAAGCAGGAATGTTTCTGAAGGTGACAGTGTTTGCCATGGCTGCCACAAGTTGTGGCAGGAAGTGGCTGTGTTGCAGTGGATAGGGTTTGGTGGGAGCCAGCCTGGCTTCTGGGTGGGTTTGATGACTCAGATGCTAAAAAAGGCTCAGTCTATTATGATTAGTGTTGGGGCCAGTCTTGAGCTTTGAAAAGGCTGTTCAGGTTCAGAATTTGCAGGCCCTCCTGCTGCCCCCTGACTGTAGGGATGTAAGGATTTCTGTCTCTGACAGATCATTAAACTTAGTTCAATATGTATGTTGTAATCCGTGGGAAAAAAAAAAAAATCATCTTCTCTAATGGCTGGAAAGAGCTGTTGCAGTTAAAAAAATATTAAATAATTAACCTTTAGTCCTTAGAAATAAGAAGTTTCAAAATGACTTTAGCTCCTCAAATTTCAACAGAGGGCAGTGTGACATTGCTGTTTGCATCACCGGAGCATTTTCTCTTGTGATTATTTATGTGAAGACTCTTCCACTCAGTGTCCTCATTAAGCTTATTATAGGAGTAATAGCATTGCTGAAAGCACAGGGAAGATGTAAACCAGAAGAGATTTTTACAATGGCTCGATGTGATAAAGGCAGGATAAACAGGAGAACACTTTAAGGTAATGGATGGAGTCAATTACAGCAGCATCCCAGGGCCCAGGATAGCAAACAGGGCTCTGCAGTGAGCGCGGGGAGAGGTTATGGTTATGGATCAGCTCCTGGCTGGGGAATGTTTCACAGGGTTTGTTTGGTGTGCAGAGCTCAGCCAGAAGGCTGCAGGCCATAGATTGTGGCTCCATCGAGCTGTGCCTGCTCTCCCATCAGCTGAGTGTCCCCAAGGGCTCTGCTCTCCTGAGCAACAGAGAGCTCTGTCAGCAGCAGCTGATTCAGGGGGCCCCAAGGATGCTGCGTGGCTCCTGTCAGCATCACCTGCCAAACAGGTCACTCCAGACTCTTCTCTACAGCTGGTGCTGATAAGCAGTGCCTGGGAAGAAGCATTTTAGCAAGAGAAGAGCAGAAAGTGCTTTCTGGGTCGGTGAGTTCAATCTCTTGCTATCACAGAAAGCCGTATCATATAATCCCCTTCAGGAATTTATCGCACTTGACTTTAGAGCAGGCACTGCCTTTCTCCAGAGGTGACCTAACTTAGAGAAAATACAGAAACCCAACCTCCTCTTCTGTTCATCTTCTCCAGTGGTGTGCTGGTGGAGACCCTCCTGTAAAATACCCAATAGGAAGTGTAACTGTTTCATCTGTTAACTGAAACAAACCCAAACAATAAGTCTTCCATTGGGATTTTTTGCATAAGGAAAATAATAAGTATTTGTGTACACCCTGTAGGAATGTCATGTTTTGTACTCTGCCTGCAAGCTCTACAGCAGCAGTTAATTAACAAACACAATTCCCAGAGCCCTGTTGACATTAATCATTGTTGCTGGTGCACAAACACAGATGTTTTGGCATGAAAAGGTGCTCTGGTAGTTGAAGTTGTTGCTGTTGAAGTTCTTGCTGTTGCTAAACTTTACAGCAGTGCTCATTTAAGCTCAGTTTTAGGATAAGGGAAGAACTGATGTTTATAAATGCATGAGAGGAAAGCATCATGGAGAAGGGTGGCTGAACATCAAGGCTGAAATACTTGGATGTTACTTTGGTAACAGCGAGTATTAAATTAAGCAAGGAATTGTGGTTTGCTAATCTGAGACATAAACGTGCATAAATCCTTTTAATTCTACATTGGCAGGGGCTGCCCAGGGACGTTTGGAGTCCCCATTCCTGAAGGTGTTCAAGGAACACCTGGACATGGCACTCAGTGCTCTGGGCTGGGGACAGGGTGGGAATCAGTCACTGGATGATCTTGGAGGTCTTTTCCAGCCTTAATGATTGTGTGATTTGAAAGCTCTTGAACTCCTTGGTGCGAGAGCTGCAGCAAAGGTTTGCCCAAAAGTTGGTTTATTGTCATGGTGTTCTTCATAACTCTAAATAGTGTTACAGTGTGCATCACTCAATTACAGTGTATCAGCAGACTATGCAGCAGAAAATGCAGTGCTAGTCTTGAGGGTGAAGAAATGAAACTAGGTTTTTAAATGTCCCTTAAACTCACTGTCCTCTGAAACTGGACTGCATGGTGCATCTGTGTCCTCATGAACCCCTGGAAGAAAGATGGGAAAGAATTTGTCACCATCTCAATAACAATCAGCCTGTAAAGCAGGGCTGGAGCTGAAATCAGATGAGAGGGCAGAGAAGAGAATGTGTGAATACAGAAAAGGAGGAAAATAATAATTCCAAGAGACTCTTTTATAGGATATGAGCAGGTTTTGACTGGCTTTATTGAAAATGAAGCCTATATTCACCCTCCTAGATGGCTGTGATGGCTTTTAAGGCAGATCTCCTGTGGCCAGGTGCAGGTTCCTCCCCTGGCGCTGGCAGGGATGCATGGGATGCTGTGCGGCTGCCCTGGCTCCGAAGCACGGCCCCGGGATCGATCACAGCGCTCACAGCCGGCGGCCACACGCCCTTTCCCCGCTTGCCGCTCCGAAGCAGTTGAGAGTTGCTGCGAGAGCATTTCCCAAAGTTCCCGTGCCTGGGACAGCCGCGCTCCCGTTCCCTTCCCGGACCGCTCCCCAGCCTGCAGCACTGCAGGGTCCCGCTCCCGGGGGGAAGCCTTCCCGCCCATCGCCCATTTCACCTTCTTTGAAAGGTGTTTTCAAGAAGGGAACGTGAGACAGCCTCGCTTCTCCTGTCCCATCCTTCTGGAGGCGTCCCCGGCCCGGCTGCAGCGCGGTCCCTGCGCGGAGCGGAGCGGGGCCAGCCCGGCTGCGGGAGCGGCTCT
>WEIU01008634.1:290382-312504 GCA_013389925.1 Aegithalos caudatus
GGGATGGGCAGGGACAGCCCGGGCAGGGATGGGCAGGGATGGAATGGGCAGGGACAGCCCGGGCAGGGATGGGCAGGGATGGGCAGGGACAGCTCGGGCAGGGATGGGCAGGGATGGGCAGGGATGGGCAGGGACAGCCCGGGCAGGGATGGGATGTGCCAAGGCTGCCCGGGCAGGGATGTGCTGTGCAAGGACAGCCCGGTCCCGCTGCCTGCCGGGCCTGCCGAGCTCGGGAGAGGGCACTGCGGCTCCAGGGCTCCTCCTGCATCCATCAGGCAGCCCCTGACACGGTCAGACCGGAGCGTTCACAAACGGCAACAAAATACAGTTTAACAATCTGATTTCACCCCATCGCCAAACTGCTGGCAGACTTTTTTTTTTTTTTTCTTGACGAAACGCCTGTTGAATCAAAATTCACTTTGTGGTTTGACTTTACTGGTGTTTTGGGTTGTTTCCCCCTGTGGTTGAGGGGCAGGAGCCCCCACGCGGGAGTGCCCCTCTAAAGAGCTGTGCTGAGTGACAGAGGAATTGTTCCGTGGTCACCCCGGGCTGTGACACTGCCGCTGCCTGGATCTGGGGCCGCGCTGCCCACACTGGGGCACAGCCCTGCATCCCGGGCAGGGGCAGTCCCTGGGCTTCAGGCACCAGCTCAGTGTGAACAAAGCACCTGCTGAAGGCACGACAAAAGCAGTGTCTGCTTGCATATTGAGCAGAAGGAGGACAAGCTATTATTAAATGATTGCAGTGAGGAAGAACATTTCTTTTCACCCTTAGGCTAACATTAAATATTCTCAAGGTCAACTGTAAGAGAGTATAGAGAAAGACAAGAAGCATAGGTGCTGTCAGTTGTATTTTCTGTTTTCATTTAACTGTAGCCTTAAAATCAGAATTATTTATAGCCGTGATGCAGCTCCCTGTGACCCTGCTTCCTCTGGCTCAGGAGCTCCTCTTGTTTGTGCTCAAAAAGAAGCTGAAAATTCTTCTTTGAGTCACTCCCTTTTGTACATACTGGACAATGGGAAATGCCTGGAGTTTTCTTGGCTTCAAGCTTAATGACAGTTTTTCTGCTGCATATGTATGGATCTTTTCAGTACCCAGAGCCTGAGTGCTCTTGCATGGTCTATCCTGCCTTCATTGGGATGGATATCTTATGTAAATGAATTGATGTACTAAGGAAGCATCCAGGTACAAACATAAGGAATTTGAACTTTGAAGGCAGATTTACAGCTGTCCTGCTTGTGTTGAAGGTGGGAATAGTGGGGGTAGGATTTTCCCTGGGCTGGGCAGGGTGCTGGTGTTCTCTGGGGTCTCCTTCCTCAAAGGTGATGCTGTGAGCCCGAGCACAAGGGGTTGATGGAGCACGTGGAGGTTACAGGATAACGTTTATCCTTGATTTTGTTCTAAATTTAGGTCAACATCACTGGGATCAGAATAACTTTTAAAGGTTTTAGTGCTAAATATTGCTTTCACGTGTGTGAACTTTGCTGCTGGTGGAGGGCAAGAGAAAAGAATCACAAAATGCTGAAAAATTCCAATGAGCCATTTTAAAAGCAAAGAGCCTGTTTTTATTCAGTTTCAGTAAACATACTTCAGGCTTTAAACAAGGAGTTATTCAGCCACTCTTCTATTCATTACTCACAACAGCATCACTTCTAACCTTTCAGGTGTTCTTGAGCAAGGCACTCAACCTTCTCTTGCCTCAGTTTCCCATTTATGAAGGGCATGGAGATAATAATTATTGTCTACTTCAGATGAGTTACAGGACACAGAGTGCAGGACTTAATTTAAGCATAAATGCCAGCCCTGATGATGTCATACAGTCATAAACTCTATGATTTTTTACTGATTTTATACTAACCTGATTATTTAATTAAATAGTTGGATGGGTGTTTGTTCAACAGTGGGATGAATGTCCTTGTCAGGAGTGGCTGCAGAACTGGAGATGTGTGTGCATACACCCAGGGTGTTGGGGGCTTTGGCAGCTGCCTGAATGGGACTCATTATTTTCTAAAACAAACATGGTTTGCTAATGTGTGGGTTATGAGTGCCTATGTAACTGTAGGAGTTCAGGTTTGTAAGAAAAGCTGTTTTGATGGGTTTGTAAGAAAAGCTGTGTGAGAAACGGCTCCTCTGTACCCTATTCTGCAACTTGAGAGTTAATTTTTGGCTGTCTGAACATCTTCAAACTTTTTAATGAATGAGGGTGAATCTCAATCAAATCTGAATCCAATCAAGCATGCTCTTCTTTTGAGTTTCCTAGGGCAATTCAATCTTCTTTTTGTTTGCGTTCTTTGCTGCTTTAGATTTTAAGTGTTTCATAATCATTTTTGGATAGAAGTTTCTGGTGCAGCTCGCTGCCTGCCTCTGTGCTTATCCTGTTTGTGATAAGCAGTTTCTGGAGGCTGAAGGCACAGGGGCTCTCTGTGTTTATCCCTGTCTGGCAGAGTGCTTTGGGGAGTGCTGAGCTCGGGCTCTGTTCTGGGGCTGCATCCACTTTGAAGCTGGGTGTGCTTGTGTACTTCCTGGAAAATAAACGGATTTTAGCAAAGCCATGAAGGCATACTTAATTGGGATTTAATGACAAACTTCCTCTTTATTTGTGTAACAGGCAACACCAGAGGTGCCACGGAGATGAGTTTCCCTGTCTCGGTTTCCCAATCCAGAGTCACTAATAAGGAGGTGAGGCGCTGTCGCAGGCCCCTTCCCTGCGTTCCGTCGCTCAGAGCTCCATCCCTCCCCACATTTCCACGCCAAACAGCTCAGTGAGAACCAATCAGGGAATGTGACAAGTGTTGAGAACGTTTCTGTCTGTCTGCCTTTGCTGCCGGAGCGCTCGCTGTGTTTGCAGGATGTCAAATGATGTGTGCAGCAATCAGCTCGGCTCACTGGCACTCGGTGGGGGGAGAGGAACACCACCCCTGCTCTGCCCTGCCTTTAGAGGTGAAACAACTCAGTAGTAGTCTCAAAAGCTATTAAAAAAAATCATTAGTATTTTCTAAAAAAAAAATAAAAATTTCTTATTTACAAGCTTTCCCCCTTTCACTTCAGAGCCTAATTTGATGTGTTTTAATGTAACCACTGATTAGCTGGTTATCAGCTGAATACTCATCTCACCCCTGACTCTAAGGCAGGCTAATGCAGAAGGCAGGTAGTACAGCAATAATCTGAAATGAGCACTATCATAAAGTGTATTATTTGCTATTCAAGGCTTGATTTCACAGCTCATTATTTATGGGGTTTCAGCTATACCGAGTTCCCTTGGGCCAGTCAGGTTCTATGCTGATGCAGGTGTGAGCAAAGCCAGTCCTTTGTATATTCTCACATCCACCTCCACATTTTTAATCATCTAGTTTGTGTGTTTGTCTGGGCTGCTCTCCCCTGCCATCCCCTTGGCTGGGGCTGTCTTTTCCAATGGAAGTTCAATGTCCAAACCAGAATCACCCCCCTGCAGCAGCCCTCAGGGGTGTCAGTGCCCCAGAACACGAATGCCTTGGGTCAGGCTCTGTGTTCACACGAGTGAGGAGAGCCCTTGGTGTGCTGTAGGGGCTCTGCAGAAGCTGCTTTGCCTGTAGGTTTAATCAGGAGTACGGTACCTGTGCCTGTGCTCTGTCTGGAACTCTGTGATTAGGGTCTAATCAGGAATTTCTGCTGACTATTCATCACACATTTGAATAAATTCATACTAAAGTGTTGTAAGTGGGACAAACTGTGCACACTCGCAGGTGGCCTCTGCATGAACATCCAGAACTGAACTTGTGACCTCTGGCAGAAGCCTGCTATAGGACAGCTGTAAAGTCTTATAATGCCTGAATTAGAGAAGGGGCACATCCCAATCTGCCAGGGAGACCTAAACCAGACCTACTGACTGGGAGGCACTGGGTGTGCTTTTGTACACAGACTGCAGAGGGAGAACTGAGGCCTTGGGGTTCTGGAAAGCAGAGCAGGGCTTGAAAAAGGAATGTTCCCAAAGTGAGAAGTGGTCTTGGAAAGAAGAGAGACCAGAAGTGAGGTCCTGGAGGGGAGATCCTGGATCCTGGATATGAGTAGGGGGATGAAGGCCTGGGATGCCCAAGGACCTGGGCCAGGGAGAGCTGAGAGAGATAATTGTGCACAGCTGGAGCAAAAAGAACCTCCTGCTTCAGCTCCTACTCCACAGTGAGGTTGAGATCTGATAAAGACAGCACTGAAGGGGGTGAGGGGAAAATCTCTGATCCCCTTTTAAATAAACCCCAGAATCCAGACCTGCTATGTTGCTTGCTCTGACTGGCCTTTGCACAAAGGGGTAAAATCCTTTTTGTGCAGCTTCAGAAATGTCCTTTAGTGCATGGTTTGGCTTTGGGGACCTTTGTCACAGCTGTCCCTTGCAATGCACACAGGCAAAGCTCACTGGGATAACATTCAAGGGCAAAACTCTCCCTTGGGAGCTTCTGGGAAACACTCAGCTCTGTTTCATTGCTCTCCTGTGTGTTGGGAAATATCAGTGATGTCAAGAGGAGAGTCCCCATATTACACTGTAGGTGTCAAGGACACAATCATTCTAGCAAGGTATTTTCAACAAGCCAGGACTCAGAAAGAAATCCAAACAAATTCTATGATGAGGAACAGAAAGGTTATTAGTCAAAAATATTTGTTTTGAAAGTACACAACTTTGGAGGGACTACCAAAAGTAAATGTCAGTTGTTTGGCTGTTATACAAGTCTACACCACATTTCTTTTGCTTGACAATAGAGAGTTGGGAGACATGAAATTGTCATTTGTGAGGGAGCTGGGAAATACAGGTTTTCTCTCAGCAGCATGAGTGATGTTCAGGTCTCTCTCATGTGAGCACAACTCGTTTTACAGAAGAAAACTCTCCTCTGCTACTTTATTATCAATGTTCTTCCAAGAAGCAATCCTATCTGTGTTATTACATTAATATATTATTTTCCTGTTTCTTTTTCTCAGTGCACAGGAAACTTTCCTGTATGTTATGAGGTTCCCTTGTGCTTTAGTCCAATTTTTAAAGATAAAGTTTCTGTTGTATAATTCTAGTTGAAGATATTTGTTGTGAAGGATAGTGAGGGGGATTAAGGTACCACATTAGTTTTTCCCATTTCTGGCTTGGATTATGCACCCAGAGGAAAGAAGAGAGATTCTGTCCCTGCATGGCAAAGCAGAGTGGGTTTGGAGGGACAACCAAGACTGTCCATCCTGCTTGGCAGCTGCTGTGGTTTCTCCCAAGAAATGAAATCAATTTCCTCTCCTCTAGGAGGTGAGATAGCTGGATCCTGTGCTTCTTGTCTGGTTTGGAAAGCACCTCCCTCTGAAGGGCCCTTCCTGGGACACTGTACTTTCAGGTTGTTCCTGTAATTAGGTTGAGTGAAACACTTCTGCCTTATAAAATTAGTGTCAGGATTATAAAACCTGAATTATAAAACAATCTAAAATTGTTTATGAGCAAAGAATTCATTCATATTCTCTCTCATGCAGTAATTTCTGTTGTGGAGCTTTCCCATCCAGTTGTTTTGGCCATCTACCTGGAAGAGACCCGGCTGTAGAACTAATGGAGAAGTGATATAATAAGTTGCATAAAGTTTCCCTATGGCATCTTAGGAAGAAAATAAATATTCCAAAGAGGAAAAGTTATGAGTCCCAATGAAAAACAACACTTTAGCTGAGCTGCACATACAGGCTGGTAAATATACTGCCTTCTGGCAGGGCAGGAGAGCTGGAAATGCATATTAGCTGAATCCATGCCAAGCAGCAGGACTGCACTTGGATGCTCCCAGCAGTAGGGAAAGTACTACTCCATGTCAACATAGATTTGTACATTTCTTTCATGGTGGGGAGAAAAACCCACAACTCATTCCAGACCTACTGCTCTGTTTTGTATCAGAAATGCAAAATGCTGATTGCATAAATTTCAAACCCAGCCCAATTTAGAAAGGGGAAATAGTCTAGACACCTTGTTGTATTTGTGGCAATTCTGTGCATCTCATTTTCCAAAGAGATTTATTTAAGTTTATGTTTATCTCTAGAAATGAGAAAAGGAAAGGTGTCATGTCAGAAGTGCGGCCTGCCAGAGGGGCACTGAAAGGACTTTAAGGGCAATTCAACTTCATTATTTTCTACTGAGACAAATTCAGAGTAGAGAATTCAGGAGGCTGGTCTATTGTTTCATTTCCACAGAGGAGAAGGGATTGTGCATGCCCCTCTGTGAGGCTCACGTGTGTGACAAGGAAACCAACACCTTCCTGCATGCCGAGCTCCGGGAATGCCGGGCCTGGTGTCCTCTGGGCCTGGCTTCAACAGCAGCCCTCGAGATCGCCTCAGAGCTGAACTTAATTTAATTTGGGGTGAAATACTGGGGAAGGGCTTAGGCAAGGATTGTAATTGCTCAGACCATTAAGACTGAAAATAGCTGCTGACGGGAGTTTTCTCCTGTATGGCAGAATTTTGGAATTGCAGTCAGGGGTGCGATAGCCTTTCATTAACATCAGCACCCAGGATAATGCTACAAGTAAAACTGTTGTACTTTATTGCATTCTTGCTGTCATTTAATTGCTTGATAATAGGTTTTCATAACAATCGAGGCCCATGGAAAGTTGGCTGAAGTAATCCCCACTGGTGAATTAACTGCAGCAAAGTTGCCGTTAATAAAGCGAGTTGTTTGGGGAGGTCATTCCGAACAGATGGCCATTATTTAGGGAAAAGAGCTCTAGAGCTGCATCTCATGAGGGAAGCTAAGTTCCCATATTTAATATGAACTATATGAAAAATGCCAAAGGGTTCCCAGGGCCGGGCAGACAAAAGAAGGCTGTGCTGGAGAGCTTCACAGTGGTGCTGTCGTGAGCAGTGATGCTGAGAGCAGGAACGTGGTGCTCTGCTTTGTTCCTGGTGTGGTCAGATGTACCCTCTTCTCTTGGTGACCTTTACCGTGAGCAATCTGCTTTTGTCCCGTTGCATGAGCCCGTTTTCCACTGATTCAGAAGTCACACAGGCTACCACCTTGGAATATTAATATTAATCACTATTAATAAAACATAATGCCCACATGCAAATGGATGCTTACATATGCAAACATGGGGGTTCGAACATGGTGATGCAAATGTTGAAACGCTGGTGTTTGTTACATTTGATGTTCAGGAACTCCAGTGGGATTTTCTTCTCATGAAAGAGCTCATGTCTCATTTGATCACTCTGGGATGTGGTTTGAAGAAAATTAATTAGCTGGAGTGGAGTGGACTATAAATTTTATTTTCACGAGTATCAGACAATCTGTTTTGTAATTCAGTTGTAATTTCCAGCGAGGACGAGTACACAAGAGAATAGTGAGTGTAACTGTCATGGTTTTGTTACTGGAAGGTGAGGTCGAGATAAAATAAGTCAGTTTTCCAGGGAGATTTCTCATACAAATTGAAGTTGTAGCTGCCAGTCAAATCTCTTTTCCATTTGTGACTCTCAGCTTTCCCTTATAAATTTCAATGAATAACAAAAAAAAAAAAAAAAAAGGTAAAGGCCTGCAAAAGACCACATTGAGCAACAAACTATTTTTGAAGAGCCCTTTTCCCTCCCTCACACGGATGGGAAATAAATACAATCCCAGCTTCCGAAAGCATTCTAAGATTGCCAGATATCCAATTTTCCTCCCATAAGAGGCATCTTAACCTCTCAGAGAAGGGGTATGTTGCTTTTGGGATTCTCAGACTCTTTTCATCTTGATCTAAGGAGTTTTTGCGGAAGGCACCTGTGTGCAGTGCTGTTGTGTCTGGGATGGAGGGAGGGGGTGCCAGTCCTGCCCGTACCTCAGGGCTGCATTTTGGAAAGCTGAGTTATGCTGCTGAAATGACTTCAATGGAAATGTTTTTCCATTTAATAGAGATCCAACACTGGAACTTGCAGTCAAACCACAGGTACCTCACAGCTCTCCCAGCTGAGGAAGGCACAGGCTGGCCCTGCCTGGACTGCAGAGATGTCCATGGGAAGTGGAGCTGCAGCCCTGGGCACTGCACAGCTTTCCCTGCTGTAACAGGCACAGGCCTGGGGCTGAGGGCATTTTCTGAGGCAGTGCAGGAGGCACTGGTCACTTTGGAAGATCCCAGGTCTGCAGACAGCACGAGGGATGGCCAATACCCATGGAGGCAAATCTTTAAAAGGAGAGTGCTGCCATGATTTCCAGGTGACCTTTCCCTTCAGACACATTCAGCTACCCCCATTTCCAACCTCATAACATTTGCTGTGGGACATTTAATGTTTAAGGTGGAGTGTAACAGTGCAGGTTCAGTGCCTAATTGTGTCTGAGTTGCAACAACTGAAATCAGAGAATCATAGAATGTTAATACTTTGTTTGGCTGGTTGGTTTGTTGGTGTTTTTGGGGGGATTGGTTCTGGGGTTTTTTGGTTTGGGTTTTTTGTTTTGATTTGTTTTGTTTTGTTTTGTTGGGGTTTTTTTGTGTGTTACTCATGGGCTATATCCCTATTTAAGGAGGAAACTACACAACCACCCCAAGGGTGTCTCTCTGCTGGATTGCTAACGAGCTGATGGAGTGATGATGGTTCTCCACAGAGGAGCTGCAGTCTTCCAGCCCTTTCCAGCACAGGGCTGGGCAGCTTGGGAAAAATCAGTATAATCACACAATACCAGGGAAGTTTGTAACATGCTTCGTGTGCTCTGGAACAAATGACAAGTCTCACACTGGTGAGCTGTTGTGGTCACTGCTTTTGGGATTATGAAATGCCTGCAGTTTGTTCATCTCTTGGAAAAACATCTAAGTTGTTCACATGTTAAGCAAATTGAGTTTTTGTTTACTTTTTTTTTTTAAAAATGCAACCGTAAAAGTTTATCTATTGTAAATTAATTTGTTTTTAGTCTTGTACTACAGTATTTCTCCATTAAATGCAATCAAACAATGCAAAATGTATTCAGAGAGTTAATTGTCTGCAGAAATGGCTCAGTGAGTGTTGAGGCTGGACCAGAGCTATCAAATGGAAGTCATGGAAATTAGGGATGCAAAAACCTATTAAATCATTTGATCCTTCAAGCCTCAAATGCAAGGCATTTTCTTGGAGACAAGGAAATGTCAAACTGAGAAGGATTATTACAGCAATGGGTACTTTTTGGTGTTCATTTTGTTGCACTGATGCATTAGCAATGCTGGGGGAGTGCAAGAGCAGGGTGTCACCTGCTTTTGTGCAAGCCAGGGCTGTGTGACCCTCATCATCAGGGCTGTGCTTCTGTGTCCTTATTCTGGGTAGGAAGTGTAAGATTGTGAGGTGGGAAAATGAGTCATAGGATGTCTGGGGGATGCCAATCACCAGCTGTGGTTAAGCAGCTGGATTTGGGGACTCCTCCAGAATGCATTGAAAGTGTTGGGAGAGCCTTAGAGGGCACTGGATCAGACTTGAGATCACAGAGTTTCTTCACAGAATGGTTTGGGATGGAAGGGACCTTAAATCCCAGTCCCACCCCTGCCATGGCAGGGACACCTCCCACTGTCCCAGGCTGCTCCAAGCCCCAAGGTCCAACCTGGCCTTGGGCACTGCCAGGGATCCAGGGGCAGCCACAGCTGCTCTGGGCACCCTGTGCCAGGGCCTGCCCACCCTGCCAGGGAACAATTCCTGTCCAATGGAATTTATTCCTTCTTCTATGAGAAGGGTCACCTGCTCTCAGATGAGGGCTTTGGTGAGCATGAAACTTTTCTCTTTGCTTGCCTGGCTGGGCTCCCAGGCTGGATTCACAGCAGCTGCCTCTTGGGGCTGGAGCAGAGTCTTGCTCCAAACTGCCTGGATTTGGCTGGGTTTGAAGTGAGCACATTTGTTTAGTTTTGTTCCGTGTTTCCAATCCAAACATAGAATCACAGAATGTCCTGAGTTGGGAGGGACCCACCAGGACCATCCAGCCCAACTCCTGGTGCACAGGAGACCCCCACAATCCCACCCTGTGCCTGAGAGTGGGCTCCAAACACATCTCTAAGTCATTCCCACGTTATACAAACCTCCTCTGTGTTTGTGCACAAAGCAGTGCCTTTAATCAAGTTTTGCTCTAATGGTGGAGGATGTTATTAATAATACAGAAAAGCTATTCCAAGTAATTAAAATGGAGGAAAAGTGTTATTTTACAATTATGCTGACAGCTTGTCTTTGATCTTGGAACCTTTGTCAAGGTGTGTTAGTAATGCAAATGAATGCCCTCTCATTTATACCTCGGAGTAAAGCTATCATTATGTTTACTAAGCCAGAACTGCCCTGTGAAACTGAAGTACTGTGTTAATTGTACTCCAGAATGGGATTGGTTGGCTTTTCTAACCTTTCTTCCCACTTCTTGTCACTTCTGCATTACAAAGCTCAAGTGGAAAAGGAAGCATGTGGCAAAATGACAACAATTTTTGCAAACATTTAGATAATTTGAAAGGTTAATAAAATACCAGTGCCCATGGAGCTGGGTTTGTCAGTTTGCAGTGGAACATTGTAGGAATGGAATGTTTGTAGGTGACTTGAGGAGAGCATAGCACTCTTCCTGCCTTCCTTGCCCCCTAGCTTTGCTCAGAGCAGTTCAGTGTTTGTGACAACAGGATTTGGCCCCACAGATGCTCAATATTCAGTTATAGCTTAATACACTCTGAAATGAAAATTCCTGTTCCCATGCTGCACTGAAGGTAGTGTGTTCAGACCTGGACATCACACCAAGGGTTGGATATCACCCCTGTAGCTTCTGTTTGCCTTCCCTGCTCCTATCTCCTGAGCTGCCTCCACTTACTAATGCACGTGGTGGAGGCTTGGGACCTCCAGGAGCTCGGACAGAATTGCAAAAACTTCTTCAGGAGCTGGGTGGAAATTCCAGCTGGAGCTGTGCTGGGGCTGCAGTGTCCTCACTGGCAGCACCTGACCTTTGTGATGTGAAGCTCCCTGATATATTCAGCCTTGGCCGTAGATTGCATCAATCCTACACGACCCAGTGCTGATTTTGTTCAGGAATGGATGTAAGTTTCTGAAAGTTATGTTAGTTGTTTAGGGGTGGCATGAATATGTTACCCAGATCTGCATGTGTTAACTGCAAATATTTAGATGTGATGCAGGGCTATTTTTGTAGCCTTTTTTTTAAAAAAAGTAAATTTATGATAAAATAGTTGATAAGAAAGCAGATGATGCCCTGCCTGTTTTCCTTTTCCTCTTCTCAACCTCTTACAGTTAGTGGAAGGACTAGGAGGCAGCTTTGGAGTATGTTTTAAGAGCCATCATTCACGTCATATCAGGGTTTCCAGGATGTTGCAAAATCTAAATTAAGCACGATGGCAAGAGCACCTGGAAATTACTTTGCTTACAAGTGAAAAGAAACAGCCTGTCCCATGTGTGCTGTTCTCTGAGGGTTATTGACGTTTGGGTGAGTGGCTGGGATTGCTGGAAGCGTTCACTCACCTCTTGTGTGTGTTTGTGAGTGACCAGATGGGTGCACGTGGCATTCCCAGCCCTCTGCCCCTGCTGCACAGGACAAAATCACTTCAGGAGGCTCACAGAGTTCCTGGTGTGGGGCCAGCTGGGAGGACACTGCCTGGAACACGTTGTACCCCCTGTACCCCACATGTCACTGCCTGGCTAGTGTGAACCTCCCAGGGAAGCTCTGCTCCCTGCTGGGACTGCCCAAACAAAACCCTCCTTCCCTCCTCAGCCTCCAGATAGCAGCAGAATACCTGCTGTAGGTCAGGTTAGTTCTTGATTCCCACCCCCAATATTTATCATCTTATTAATTCCCCTTCACAATATTAAAAATGTTAATTCCATGTTTGCTAAGTCTCCCGTTTCCCGGAGAGAATGGGACCAAGCTGTTTAATCTCTCTGCACAACCGGCTGCAATTTTTTCAGAATTGTTATCATTTTGATTACTCTGTAATGCACCTCCCAAAACAATTAAAAACTCTGTAAACTGAAGCTGTGACAAGCTGTTTGTCAGGGATTTGGGCCCTGCTGAGGAAGCCTTTGGATACTGGCCCTGGAATCTTTGCTTCCTAGCCAGCCTGTCAGCTGAGTGCTTCTTTTGGGGGACATGGGGTGAGGATGTGGCAGGGCAAAGCAGCTTGGGCAGGCTCAGAGCAGACAGTGAGGAGCCTCCTCTGAAGGAGGACAGCTCTGATCGTGTAAAACGAGAGTCCAGCAAAGGGCCCTGGGCAAAACCTTTATAATTTAAGTTAGACAGGAAAGGAGGGAAATGGAAATGGTCAGGGGCTGTTCCTGTAGGATGCAGCCATTTGGGTGGTGGGTTCTGTGGAGGGCTCCAATGATCCCACAGGGGTGCACATGGACCTGTCTTCTCCCATGCTCTGGAAGCTGAGCTGCTTACAAAACCTTGGGTTGGTTTTGTGGGAATGTTTGTTTGCATCACCAATGGCCACATTTTATGAGATGAAATGGGAATTTTGAGGAAATAGCTGTCTTTCAAGTGCTGTTAGGGACTTTTTCCTTTTATTTAGGAGCTTGTAACATCTGAAAGAATTTCCTCAGTCTCTCCCATATTCTTGTGCATTGCCTAAGGTTTTCCCCACTTAAAAAAAAAATGCATTTTTTAAAATTGTTTGTCCATTTAAAGTAAGATTTGCAGGTTGCTGCTACCACGATTGTGATGTTTTATTGCTGAAAGGGTGACTTGTTTTCCTGTGTAGACTCGGAGAGTGTGGTGGAATATCACCCTTTTTCTGGGAGGAGAAGGCTGCTGAGTGAAGATCAGATCCTCTCCCCCTCCCTGGCACTGCCACACTTCCCTTCCACAGGGAGCTGTGTCCCAGGGACATGGGGACAGGCAGGAATTCCTTAGGTTGGGGCTCCCAGTGTGAATTGCTCCAGTAAAGTAAAAGTGTAGAAAAAGTAAGTTGTGACCACTGAACAAAGGAGTAACAAGAAGATAGAAGCAGGAGCTGTTTGTGCCTAGCAGCAGCAATGAGAGGGTGGCTCAGGGTGGGCTGGGGATGAATAGTGTGTGGGTGACTCCAAAATCCACATCACACACGTCGTGTGCCATGAGTTAAAGCAGGTACATTGCTACCCACAGGGACTTACTTCAAGTGCCTTATATTTGGCACAGTGTGACTTTAGATTACATGAGGAAATGGTAAGCATGGAGCTCTTATTGCTCTGCTCAGGCTTGGCAATTATGAAGAATAAAAAATTTACCAGAGCCTAAGCTCTTTGATAGTTATAAACATGGGGAGAATTAAGGGACAGGAAAATTATAGCAACTCAGCTAAACCACTATAATTAAGGCTGAATTGCTTTTTATATTACTGCATTCATAAGTAGAATGTTGAAATAAATAAAAAGTAAAAGCTCAAATACGGTTTCAGACTTAAATTTCGGTAGGACAAAGCCATTTTTTCTATCCATGTGTGTGTAACTTCCAGTTTCTGTTGTCTTCCTCCTCCTGTTTTTACTGACGATGTCTTGCCCTCCAGATCCAAATATCTCCTGAGCTTCCTCCACTGGGAAGAGTGGGCTTGTCCTTGCCTGCAGGCACAGCCCTGCCGCACTCCTAAATCACTTGTGTGGGTTTCAAATCCGCTGTGTAATGGAATCAGACACCCTCACATCCTTCACATTCAGACTGAGACCCAGCAGGATGGATGTTTTTGAAACTGAGTTTGTTTTTTATTCTTTTGGGGCTGTGTGGTTTGTTTGGTTTTAATTTTATGTAACATCACAGAACCACAGACTAAGCTGAGTGGGAAGGGCCCCTCAGGGATCATGGATCCAGCTCCTGTCCCTGCCCAGACCCCCCAGCAATCCCCCCCTGTGCATCCCTGCTGGAGCTCTGGAGCTCTGGCAGCCCTGGGGGGCTGTGCCCATTCCCTGGGCAGCCTGGGCAGTGCCAGCACCTCTGGGAGAGCAGAACCTGTCCCTGCTCTGCAGCCTGAGCCTGCCCTGGGCCAGCTCCAGCCCCTCCCTGGGTGCTGTCCCTGGCCCAGAGCAGAGCTGGGGAGCTCTGCCCTCAGCTCCTCTGCTGCAGCTGAACCAGCCCAGAGCCCTCAGCCACTCCACCAGGCCCTTCACCATTTTCATGGCCTCTTTTGGAAACTCTCAGATGGCTCAATATCTTATATTGCAGTGATCAAACCTGCAATGAGTGTTCGAGGTGTTCCACATTCAGCACAGACATCTCTGTAGCCAGCAGACCTGTGTGACTGCTTGTGCATCTTCATCAGCCCCCTGCTAATTACTCTCCAAGCCAGGGCAAGTTTCCTCTGAAGCTGAAAGTAATGTAGAGCCTTCAGAAATACAGAGTCCCCCCAAATTTGGTGAAAATCCTCAACTTGAGGTGAAAGACCTACATTAAAGCTCCTTCAGGTGGAGAATCTGGCAGAACTCAACCTGTGCTTGCTTTGGGAGGCAGCAGGTGGATGAGTTATCAGCCAGGCAAACGAGGGACTTGGGAAGCAGCTGAAAGCATATTGAGAGGAGGTTAGGTCAGATGGGACATGGGGCTTGCTGTTGGTGAGCTTGTTTGGGTCAGCAAATCTGAAATGTGAATAAATTCCCGTGTGTGCATTTCAAAGGCAGCTTAGGGAGAGCGGCTTTCTTCCTGATGAAAACCAGTCTGAAACCTCTGAAAGTGATAAAATATACAAGAAAACAAAGTGGCCTTCATGGAGAGAATTCTCAGGTGCTGTCATGCTTGTGTAGGCAGCAGCAATCTAATCACAGCTTTATTCTGAATTATTCTGCCACAATAAACTCTATCAGTGGCACTGCTTGTGTGCCCTGCCTCCCTGTTCCATTTCACAAACCAGTTCTTTTGGAAACCATAAAGCTGACTTTAAAGGTCTTACTCATGTTAATTTGGGACTCCCCTTAAATTGTATCTTGAGTTTTGAAATGACAAACCTTGGAAGCAGCTCTGAGTGGTATTCAGGGTAAATTGGTTCCATGACAGAGGGAGTGAGGCCACCTCTGAGCGCTTCTGTAAGTCCCAACAAACTGAACATTGATCTCAGCATGTTCAAGAGAGGGGGGAACCCTGATTTCCCCTTGAATGGAAGCAGCAGTGAACCTTTTTTCTCTGCTTCTAAATTCCTTTTCATGTAAGCTTTGCTGTCTCTTTGTAACCATCTGCTGCAGTGCTCTGCACTCTGAGCTTGTCTTCACATTTCAGATATTTTCATGTTTTTTTCTGTGGCATTGGAGAAGAGCTAGAGGATGTGAGCTCCAAAAGTTCACAAAGCAAAAGAGCAACTGAGGCAAAGGACATCTCAATTTAAGGGAACTTATTTTTTTTTTTATTAAGAAATATATCTGGTTAAAAACTCCTGAGCCTTTCAAATGTAGTTATCAGGCTGTCGTCTCCACCATCTTCAAGACCTTCACTTAACCCTAAATGTACTTTCATAGTGTCCATGGCTTGTTGGCAGCTGGAAAGTGGCTGCATGTCTCTAAACTTAGTATTTTTAAGAATGATGAGCATTTTTTTGATTTATAACATAGGATTGTTCTCTGAAATAAATTTTGGTAATGCTGACAAGACTTTCCCACAGGAAGGTAAACTTTAGCTCAAAGCTTGTTAAGTGGAAGATAATCTGTATTTTCAAGGGGCAGGAACATGTATAACCTAATTTCTCTGTAATATTTAGACCAGAAGTTGGGTTGGAGGGTGTCTTTTCTTTGGATTTAGGGACAGCAGGAATAGGCTCAAACAGATTTGAGGTAGGAGTATTTTATTTGGTAGGAGTAATAAATTAAGGTGTCTTGTAGAACTCTGAACAGGATGTTTCAATTCACTTATTATATTTGGCAAGTTTTTGACATTAAATCCTTTTTGTAATTTTTATTTTAAGCATAGATAGTTAACATTTCAAAGTCAGGTTTTCAGAGTGATCAGTCTATTGCAGAGGTCCACAGCTGGAGTCATGGGGCTTTTATCCAGCAGGGCTTTTGGACTTGTCCAGTGCCCTCTGAAATGTGATGAGGTAAAGACAGAGCCATTTTTAGGTGCCTTTGAGCTGTTGAAATATTTCCTAATTTTGCCTCTACCTAATTACACATCTGCCAGGGTTTGGGGATTCATATAGCTAAAAGCAAAACTTATATTTGAAAATCAGAATGATCATTTGGGAAGCCCTAGCCAGTGCCAGACTTGGGGCTGCTGCTGCCCCCCATGCCCTGATTGGAGTTTGGGGTGTGGGAAGGGGCTGCTGAGGCAGCTTTGGTGCAGGTGTCACCAAGTTCTGTGTCTTTGGAGGAGCAAAAGGAGCAGGAAGGGCCAACGGGGAGCAGCCCAGGTTGTGCTGCTGCAGAGCCTTGGGCTGAGACAATCTGAGCTCAGCCTGGCTGAGTGGCTGGGTTTGTTTTGTTAAGAAATATAAATATGACAAATTGATAAATGACCAGCAGAAAGGAAGAATTTTTACAGGACTGTAAGTGAGGATTGGAAGCAATAGCAAATTTAAAACAAAACTCTACAAGCTCTAGATCCTTACTAGAAGGTTCTACAAATATGATCTATCTGCAGAAAAATTTCAGGAATCAGGAATGTTGTTTAACCTCTGGGATTTTGCTCTAAGAGGAAAAAAAGCAGCACATGAATGCCAGGGGTGCAAATTTTAAAAGGGGTGTGCATATCCCATACTCTTCACTGCTCCAGGTTGGAGACCTCCCAGCTGATAAAAAGCTACTTGGGATGAGTTCCTCCATGATGCTGAGAATTGGGCCCAAACTCCATGAACAGTACCAGGGTTAACACTTTGAGAACTTTCAAAGCAAATTGATTTAGGTTCTAATTTAGATCATGAATTATTTTGTAGGTTTTTTCTGTTATTTTTTAAAAGAACTCTGTTTCTTCCATAGCTGGAATGAGTCCCATAGGGTGTTTCTAAGAGCAGCCCACAAAGGCTCAGCTGGCTGAAATGCCTGCAGTGCCCTGGCCTGGAGCAGTGCAATACCCTGAGGTTAGCAGTGGGTGTAATTCTGTGGAAAGCCCTCATTTTCTATGGGATTGAAGAGTTCCATGTTAGGGAAGACTCCCAAGGACTTCTCTCAAAAAGTGGCAATTGCTGCATCCAGGGTTGGCTCAAGGTTTGCATTTTGGTGGCTTCAGGTCCCAGTCTCTGTGTCAGTAAAAGCTGGGGGGACTGGAAAGCTGGGAGATGCTTGGGGAGGTGTTGAGTTCATGTTTACTGTCAGCTCTACAGATAAAGCTCAATAAAAAGAACTGAATGTTTCCCTTGGTTTGATACAGGAGATTTTTACGTGACAACCTCAATAATGTGATTAAAATTTGGAAGAAGCAAACCTGGTTGTGGCAGCTGGAGAGGTGGCAGGGCTGAGATAAAGCTTGCACAGACTCTAGGGAACACAGATCCATGCAGAAGCTTCCCCTAGCATTGACCAATAATTCATATTGAAAACTGACAGTTTTGCTGGACACTTAATTTCTTACAGGAAATATTTCAGCGTTAGATTTCATTAAGCATTGAGTAGCTCCAAGTAGACTAGGAACAGAGAAATGGAATGAGCATTTACCCAAAGGAGCACCAGTTCTGCTTTCACCTAATTTTGTGCAAAATGTAGTATAAAATTCCAAAAAGAGTTAGCTGTAGATGTGATTTGATGCCTAAGTAGGATAATTTTGAATTATGACTTGTGTTAAAAAAATAAAAAGTCCTCTTCAGATGTAAGACAAGAGAGAAAGAGGAGAGATGTGCTTATTATAGTCAAGAACTGTGATACATAGGCATCAGTGATTCCATTTGTTTTATATGCTTGCTTGTCATTTTAATGGTTTATTATCAGGGATCCAGTCAAAATTGGCAATAAAAAGAATATAGCTTTACTTTGATTCAAAGTCTGCAGCAGATATGCCAGCAGAAAGGATAAATAAGGCATGGAAAATATGCTGTTAATAAGGGAAATACAAGTAGTTCTAAGCATATTTCACATGCTTTTTCTTTATTTTGGTTTCAAAGAGAGTGTTGAATGCACTAAAATTATTAAGTTATAGTGAATAGTACCTTGAATATGGCTTGAAATATTCCATTGTAGAGCAAACTTGGGTTTGTTCTTGTAAATTTATTCCTATAAATAATTTTCAGAGAAGAAAAAAAAAAAAGAAAATATGGTCCTTTCTGATTTTGTGTACTTTTCAGGAAGGGAGGATTTTTTTTTTCTATAAGAACCTCATTGCTATTCATTGCAATTCTCCAGTTCAAGAGAAGGAATACCCTGGGGAATTTTGTGGCATCAGGTCTGTGTGTTGTTCTGTCCTTCAATGGCCAAACACAGTGTGCAAGTGAGAAAATAAAAAGTGACTAAACACAGTTCAGTCTTTTTTGATGCCAAAACCCCCTTGGCTGGCCAAGCAATGGGCTGAGGAAAGGTCAGCTGGCCCTGGGTCAGGCAATTAAGCTGTGTCCTGGTTTTGTGTCACTCTCTGGGTCTAACTTAGGAGCCTTAAAGGAGAAAGTCTTGATTAGAACACTTCCAAGTAGAGTAGTTTTGTATACAGTGGATTCTGTGCCTCAGGTTGCCTTGCTGACACTTGTATTTTTCTAATTTCAGGAAGAGAAGGCAAAATATTGAATTCAGCCAATTTAAGCAGTGTGTCTGCAATTTAAGCAACTGTGAAAGTGTTAGGGCTGAAATGCTTCTTCTCTGGGCTTGCTGGGTCTGTGGTCATGTACACTCCTGCAGGTTCCTTCTAAGCTGTTTGGCTCTTTTACCTCTTCCTTTTCTTTTATAGTCTCTTTTAAGACAGATCTAAAAACCCCAACACTTAAAACCTTGAAGTGACAGAAAAGTTTGTAGCCTCCACGGCACCACCTGTTACCTTTCACCTTGGGACAGATCAATCTGCACACCATGGCAGGGAGGAGAAACCAGCTTGCTGTGTTTTACTCAGCAGCCCAGCACAAACCTGATGGAAAAATCCATTGCAAGAAAGAATCCATATTGCTTTTACACAAAAACCTGCTCTCAGCCATTGATCTTCAGCTCAGAGGCTGCTGGGTCTGTGTGGGAGATCTGCAGGCTCCTGAGCCTGGCGGGCTGCTGCTGCTGCTGCTCAGTGATATTCCCAAAATCCACCAGGGAGAATCAGCTCAGCAGTGGAGAAAACAACAGCAAAGCTCAGGGCAAACTGAGGAGGGCATGGAGTTAAGTGGTTATTAGCAGGCCAGGCAGGTCTGGTGTATGTTTAGTAGTGCAGCCATGGAAATCTGCTGAGGGACGCCTTGCTGCTAGCCCATTGATTTCAGGTGCATCTGGGAATATTTTGGAATTGTATGAAGTTCCCAGACGGTGGAAAAATATGTTCAAGTGCAAGAAAATAGAACAGCAAGTTTCTCATTCCAGGAGATGAGTTTGTGGATGGACCTCCTGATCTTTCCATAAAAAAATGGGTAACAGCTGGAAAGAATCTGTGACAGACACTTGTGGGGGGAAAGAAGGAGAATGAAAGGAGAAACAGGGAAGGATTTTTGTGGCTTCAAAAGGGAGGAAGAGCTGAACCAGACAGCAACAGTCCATAGTAAAGCATGTTAGAGAGTCCAGGTCTTGCCAATGCCCTCTGGAATGTGTTCTCACACAGACACTCAGCCTTGCAGGTGGCAGGTTTGTTACACAGCACCAGCAGAGCTTTTGCAGATAAATTGTCATTCCTGTGCTGGACACAGGTCCCCAAATCCTCATTTTCAATCACGCCTTGGCCTGAGTTGGCTACAGCTTTCTGTGTGATGGTTCTGCTGGGCTTGACCCAGGGGCTGCCCTCTGGCTGAATTTCACCTCCTTTTTCTCTGTTTGTAGTCCTGGTCTGGAGAGATCTGAGATCCATCATAAAGGATCTGGGACTTTTGGACACTAAATTGTGTCTGGCTGGATCAAATCTAGGTCTCTCAAGGCCTGGGCTTATTTAGACCACATGGAAGATGAATTAGCAGTGACATATCCAGGGCATTTTGGAATGACTGCATGTGCACAATAAATATGACACCTTCTGGCCATGGCAGCAGCCCATGGACATGAGAGCTGAAGGGCCCAGACATAACTCATACCACAATTCAAGGCTTAAGTACCTGCTCAAACACCCCAAACAGCTTATGGGCAATCACTCATACTTCCCATCCCCAGGACCCTGAGATTTACCACTCCCTGTTAGGGAATGTATTTGAAGGTGACTAAGGGCCCCAGGCTCTCACAGACTCTCTAATTTAAGAGTATTGCCTATGTGAGCATCTCTGAACAGCAGTCATCAATATATCCTGACCTTGCCTTGTCCCTGCTCTGGATGTAGGTGATCTGGGCAGCTCTTCCATGGTGTTTGGAGTGGGGTCATTAGGTTTTGTGTGGGCAGATTTTCCAGATTGTTACACTGGAGTAGAAAAGACAAAAGTCGGTTTTCAAAGCTGCCTTGGGAGGCTGTTCTGTGTTCCTTGTGTTGTTCAAGACTGCCTGTGCTGACTGGAACTGTAAAATGGTGTGGAATGGAGAGCATTGGTGTGAGTACAGACAAAAACACCTCCTGGTACTGAGACCTCCCAGCTGCCTGGATGGGATTGCATTTCTAGAACCAAGGAAGTGGTGGTGGTGAATTCCGGGGCAAAGGACCGTGAATCAGGGGGGAAAATGGCTTTGTGGTTAAATGCAGTTTATCATTTCACTCTGCCCAGTGGGGGGGATTTGCAAAACCTATCAAAAGCAAAATATCAAAGGCATATCAATCTCAGGAGAAAGTAGCTGCTCTTGATTTGCCTGGGTGTCCTGACCCCTTCTCTCTCTCCCCTCAGCCCCAAGAGCTGTTCCTATTCTGTGCTCTCTGTTGCTTTTGAGGTCTCAAGGGCAACCTGTGTGAGGGAAAAGGGTATTCCAGGAGAAGGGAGGCCAGTTCTGCCTGGTGGAGTCTGGAGCCCATAGCAGGGCCTTGATCTGCAGCCTTTTCTTTGTTTTATGGATCTGCTCCCTTTGCTTGGGGATGTCCTGCTGAATGCTGAATGCCCTGGATGGTCCCACTCCATTATTATTTGTGGCCATGAGCAGAGGGGTGAGCAGTGTTCACGTGTGCAGGAGGGTCCAGGTCGGCACCCCCTGCAGCCAGGGGAACAGGACCACCCTCTGGAAGGGGTGTGCTCCTCACAGTCAGCAAGGAAGTGCAGCCTCAGCCTTGTGGAGGTAAGGCTGCTGATGGAGGGGCTGAAACCAGCTCATGCAGAAATGGGGCAGTTTGTCCCACTGCTGAGACCTCTACTAGGGAATAAGCCAAAAGAGAATTCCTTGCAAAGCCCATGGATTGCTTTCACAGTATCCAGAGGCCTTCATTTTGCCTGTCTGTTTTCCCAGTTATTTTTGATTATCTAGCTGCAGCTGTTAAGTGGGCTTGTGCATACTTGCCCTCTCTTAGAGTTTGGTCTATACTGCAAATATTGTAATTCTGAAAACTTTAATACATTGCAGACAGAAAAAATATCCATTTTAGGGATCCCTGGGTACAACTAGGACTTAGAGCAGCAGGATATTTTATGGTCCTTTTACCTGAGTGTACAAGTTCTGCTGGGTACTGATGTGGTCAGCCAAAGGCAGGGTGCTAAAGTCAGAGCATAAGATGACAGTGACTGTGGGTTTGCACTGTAAATTTGCTTGTGCAGCCAGGGAGATGCCAGGGAGATGGTGTCAGGGCAAGGAGGACCTTTTGTCAGTCTGTGCAGGGGACATGCAGCAATGAGTTAGGGCTTTCTGTCCCTTGGAAGGTGAGCTCCACACTCAGCCTGGTGCCCCAAGGGCAGGTGACACCTGGGGACAGCTGAGCAGAGCCAGGACTGGGCTGGTTGGCCTGGAATTGCTCTGGATGTTCAAACCAGGCTTTTTCTCATGGTTTCAGTTCCTCCTTCCTCACCCCAGGGGAGGAGGTGAAACAGGATGGGGGTTTTCGGTGGTGGTTGTTTGAATTGATGCAAATTTTTAACTACTGCAGTTGTTCTGGGATTGATGTTTTAAGGCAGTGCCTCATTCCTCTCACTATTCAGCTGAATTTTAGAGAATGTCACTTCTCAAGATGACTGTGCTTTGTAAAAGTAGGAAGTGGATGCTGCCTGTCCTGCCTGTCTTTGTCTGTCCTGCCTGTCCCTGCCTGTCCCTGCCTGTCCCTGCCTGTCTCTGCCTGTCTCGGCCTGCCCCTGCCCT
>WEIU01008634.1:312710-354931 GCA_013389925.1 Aegithalos caudatus
GTCCCTGCCGGGCCTGGCTGTCCCTGCCTGTCCCTGCCTGTCCCTGCCTGTCCTGGCTCTGAGGGCTGGAAGTGGGAATTCTGCCTTTCAGCACTGTGCCACTCTGAGCCAGCACCATTTTATTTGCAGGCGTGGGAGTGAGCTGGGACTTCCCTCCAGTGCAGAGCTCTGAAATGTGTGCAGGTCAGGTCCTCGTTAGTCAGACAGAGGAAACACAACATCTTAATTAGCCAGGGAGTTGTTCATGGCTGTGTGTGCACTGTATGGAAAATAACATGCTAAAGAAACAACTGTGGTTGTGAAAATAGTTTAGTTTAGGTTTTTTTTTTTTTAATTTAACCCATCAATTTTATTACTTGTTCAGACCACAAGGTGAAATTTTGTTGGTTTTTTTTTTTTTTCCTTTCCCCTCCATGGCTGAGATCTGTTTGATGATCTGGGTCTGATGACTCAGTCTGACAGTTTGGTGACTGCCAGGTAGCTGCAGTTCTGCCCCTGGCTCTCTGGTTGTGTGTTTGTCCACAAGGGTCAGGGATTTCCAGCAGCTGATGGGATTCTAGGCCACATGGGGAATACAGGATGGGGCAGGTCCTCCACAGGGTTTTACCTGGTTTATCTAAGAGGGAAAACAGGAACTAAGATGAAAGAAAGAAGGTTTTGCAAGCTCTAAATGAAAATGCCAGCACTCCATCTTCCCATGAATTTCTCTTTCTGCCTGTCTCCTCAGCTGTAGGATTGGGACATTTCTAATTCTTGGTGTTGTAAGAAGCAGCATTGTATGATAGAATCACCTAATTACCTCATCATTCTTTGCAAAATAATGATTTCCATGTATTTTATTCAAGCCTGGGACAGCGAGAGCATGGAGACAGCTGGCACCTCCCTGGCAGGAATCCTTTGGAGATGCTTTGCTTTCTTCTGTGCTCCTCTTACAACCTCTGCTCGTTGCCTTTGATGCTGATGTTCTGGTTTAATAGGACTCATCCTTTTACTGCAACAACATCAGAGTGCTGTGAATAAGAGTTTGTTCTGCTTTAGTTTCTTCTTGCTGTCAACTATGGATGCCTTTTAGCTGGTTTATTTTTTTTTCCCTCTGGGTTTTATTTTTTCTTGTTCCCCTTCAGAAGATGTGTATCAGGCAATAGGATCTGTTAAAGGCTTTATTTCAGAATTTAAGGCAAACACTGCTCTTGCTGCTTTTTTCCATGGCTCTGGGAAGTTATGGTAGTTCAACACTGAAATACCCACTAGTGCCATTAGCTTACAGACCAGAGATTCTCTCATCTTTTGAGAATATTACTCATTACTTCATCCTATTAATAGCAGCAGTGGAGCTGTTGGTTCATTTTAACTCAGAGTTATTAATTTAATGGTATTTATTTTTAACTTAATTTGTTTTATTCTTGATATCTCTCTTTATTTATTTATTTATTTATTTATTTTTTTTTTAGTGCTCTTTCAACAGCCAAAATCTTCTTTAAACTCTATTACAGGTAAGATGGTGACTTGCAGACTTTGACAGCTGGGTCAGTATTTTTCCCCTCCTATTTTTGGGAAGAAAGGGATGAACAATAGCAGTGTCTTGGCTGTCCTCTGGTAACTCACCCAAGGTGTCTGGAGCAGGGCCAGTCGGTGGGAGAAGGGGAGCCAGGGCGTGGTGCAAGGCAGGGCAGCTGAGTGTTCCTGGCTCTGGGAATGTGCATTGCTCACCCCTGTGGCCTCAGTGCTGAATTTCTGATGTTCTGGAGCAAAGATGCTCCTGCAGTTCTTGGCAGGGTCCCTGCTTCTCATGGAGGGTTCTGGTTCCTGCAGGGAGGGTTGGTGGAATCCTTAATGTAGTGCTGGAGGTCAATCCCTAAGTGCCTCAAAAGGCTGAGGTGAATTGGGTGTGAATCCAAGGAATTTTCCTTTATCCATACTCACATTCAGTTTCTGCTGTGTCATAGCTGCAACCTTCCACAAGCCAGTGTAAATACCTCATTTGCTTTTGTGCATTGAATCCTAAAATATATTGATTTTTATCATTCAGATGTCAATTAAACTCTATCTCTACACATACCAACAGTTAAAACAAACCACTTGACAGACACAGTTAATATCTGCTGAAAGAATTTAATAAATCCTTATTTATAACAATAGTCATGTATCTTTACGTATACTTATTTATCTTGCTTTTAAATTTGTGCTAAAAAAGAAAATGTTTTTGAGTTATGGTGGGCGAAAAAATAAAGGGTAAAGAATGGTGGCCATAGTTACTGAGACCAACCTGCTCAGTTCTCTAAAACCATGCACCAGTGTCCCTGAAAAATAAGAGGAAAACAAAAACTATAAAACAAATAAAACCTTAGTGCACAAGTGAGATATTTAATAAAACCATGTTGACACTAAACATAGCAGCTATGATGCAGTCTAAACAGAGAGAGTGAATAAAATGTTCAGGGCAGAGTTGCTGTGTTTCCTGGTGGGATCAGGGATTCTGTGAGAGTGGGAATTGCCAGTTTTGCCCTGGGCTGTTTCCACTGGAGTTTCCTCTGAGATGCCTCCAGAGCCTGGTGCTCCAGATTTACACCCACAATTAAGGGCAGGTGGAATTTATAGCTGTTTGATTAGGATGTTGCAAATGTTTAGCTTTGGGCTGGTTTAATGAGCTGGCTCAGGTTATGAATCAACTGTGCCATTCATCACAGGGACAAAACTTTGGGATGTGACTGGCAAGTGCAAAATGTTTGTTTGCAAGGTCACACAGTGACTGTATAACCCAGGACTTCAAGTGTAATGAAGAGTGATGCTTCCCTGGCTTAAATCCTTGCAATGGAAGGAGCCTTCTGCTCAGTTAAATAGAAGAAGACAGCATGATGTATCTCTAGGTAATGTTGAATTTCTACATTTTAAAAGTTTGTTAAAAGATGCACTGAAATAAAAGCAGGAGTGTTTGCATTCCCAGTCACACGCAGAGGGGCAGGGAGGTCTGGGGTCCCACAGGCAGCTTGTGGTGATAATGTCATGTCCAGGTGTATTGCAGGAATATTACAGTCAAGAGTAGCCCACAAACACCACAGGAAATTAATCCAGCAAATATATTCTTTCAGGCTTATCAGCTCATCTGAAGTAGCATCAAAACTCAGCCCATAATATAATCTATTCAACATTTGTTTCTTCCAGGCTTACAAGGAGCATCGTGTCCCAGAGGAATGCTCTGCATAATGAGAGACCTGCCTGGTGAGAGATATTGGATGGGCAGTTCAGCTGCTGCCTGCTGAGAGACAAACTACATTTGGCATAAAAAATGGGAGCAGCAAACTTCCTCTAAATGTACCTATAAATTGCCAGGCATGATTCATCAGAGGACTGGAATTTTTGGTGGTAATGAAACCTTGCAGAGTCATACATTTACCAAACTCTACTGGCTGATGGCTGGTAGCTTTTATAAAAGAATCAAAGTGAGCCTTTGCTGTAGCTCTGAGATATTCTGCCTTCCAAAGAGATGTTCTGGGCTTCTTCATAAGCTCACTAATCTGCCATCTTCCTCCCTAAAAAGGGATTAAACACATTCCTTGTGTCACTGGAGAGCTCTGCAAAGGCTGCATCAGACACTGAGTGACTGAGAGCCCTGGTGGAAGCCTGTGCCACAGTGGGCACCAAAGCAGAGCAAGGACTGTTTGGTATTTATGCCTGCTGAAATGCAGTTCTTCCTCTCTGGAAATCACTGTGATGTATTCCCAGCAGAATATTAAACAGTTAATCTGAGCAGAGACTGGATCCTTGCAGGAAGTCTGTAATGGTCTGTAATACAGAACAGAATATTTTCACTGGGTTTTGAGACTTTTGTGTATGCAAACGATAAAACTAGCAGCAGTATCTTCCCTTCTTTTTTTCTTTTTCAGACTGTAATTGAGAATTTTGGTTCTATATCACAGGGATAAATTGGGGGAAAATAGAAATTGCTGTTTAAAACAAATATAATGGGGGCAAAAGAAACAGACAGAATTCCTCGATGAACTTCAGAGTCTTCATTCACTCTGATTAGGAAACTTTTGCTTAAAAAACCCTAGAATCAGTTTGCTTTAGACAAGAGAAGTTCCCTGGAGATTCATTGTTCCGCTGCTACCAATCTGCAGTAACAGGAGACTTCTGTGATGAACTTACAAAATTTTCTGAACAAACCACTTTGAGTGGTGCCATTTCTTTACTTTCTGAGGGAGCACAAGCTCAGTGTGCAAGAGTACAAATGAATTTTGGAGGGGCTGATGAAAGTAAAATCTGGAAGGCTTAATCATGACAAAACCCACTGATTTCTACCTTACACATTCTTTCCAAAAATGATTGTGTTTTGTGTTTGGGAAATCCCCCAGTGTGGTGGTGATAGTGCTACAAACCATGAGTTAATCCATAACAGCACTGAAGTTCAGAGGCCTTCCACCTGTCCAGGCAGTCAGAATATCCCTGCAGTAATTAATTACAGTCCATTGACTACTTCACATGCACATCTTTTTGTGGTCAAAGTCACGAAAATATGGCGACTACTCTGATACTTGGTGACTTGGACTTTAAAAAAGCCCCATCTAATAAATTTTAGCCACCTCATGATATGCTGTTGTGATTTAGCAAGTAAATATTGCTAATTAGGTACTAGGGCTAAACATTTTTGATCATGGGCAATTGAGACTGAGGCTTATTTAGTTCACCATTAGGTTGGAAAACCATTTTTCCCTGCAGTAATTAATTGTCTGCATCTGTGAAATTGGATTAATACAATAGATTTATTGAGTTTAAAAGTAAATCCTTGTTGGAGATGCTCCCTTAAATACAAGTCAGGATGTGCCCAGATTGGAGTTTTCGTGTTTGGGGGAACTGAATTTGCCAGAATTGATGACAAAAGTTGGCTATTTAGTGAAATTGAGCTCGATGAATTTTTAAGTGATGCGCTAAAAGCTGCAGGCTGAATTCTGCTTTGTGCTCAAGGTTTCTGCTGAATCATTAAGGGTTTATGCTATAAATATGTTTTTTCCCCTTAACTCACCTGAAAGTTATCATATGTTAAGCTGCTGACTTCTCCAAGTACCTTGATACATCCTGCAGGGGAGATAATGCTAAGTTATTGATGCATTTTGACAGCCTTTCAAACAGGTTGTCTGTGTGAAACAGAACTGTACAAAACGTAGCCTTCCAGACCTTCACGTGTAATTTGTCATTGTAGCAACAGTAAAACAAGCCTGGAATGTGTCTCAATTTTCTGAGCAGCAAATGAACGAAAAAAAAAGAAAAAAAAAAAGAAAAAAAAAAGAAAAAAAAGAAAAAAAAAAAAATCTCTGGGAGGCACTTGTGGCATGGAGGAGTCCTGGGGAGAGCTCAGAGCTGCAGGGCTGAGGGTGTGGCTGTGCTGGACAATGACAGGCTCCTCTGATCTGCTCCTGGAACAGCTCCTGACCCAGCCATCAGCTGACCCAAGAAGTTATTCTCTTTTTTCTTTGCCATTCTCTCTTTCCCCTTGGCTCCTGCCTTGCTGTGGCTGTGCTTGAGGAGGGGATCCAGCAGTGATTGTGTCACCAGGAGCCATCGCAGCCAATCTCCAGTGCCCACATCCTCCTGCCTTTCATGGCCTTGGCTCAGAATTAACTGTAGCAGGAATCCCATGTGTAAGCAAAAATACTGTCAATATTGAGTATTTTAAAATAGAGCCTGGGATATTTTTACCCTTTTTTTCAATGCAAGCTATTAAACTCTCTTTCATACAAGGCAATTTTTTGATACAAGGTCAACACAAAAACTTACCTAATTTAAACCCCTGTATCTCTTCTTTCACTGTAACAACCATTGTGAGAACTGCTGAAAGTAGGTCTAGATCTGGCATTTAATATTCTGAGAGAATCACAAGGTCGTGATTATTGGGTTTGGAAGTTGCCACTGACTTCACTTTTCCAGAACTGATGCTACAGTCCCTAATGAGAAGGGCAAATTACAGCAGCTACATTTCAGTGTCTACCAGAGCCTTCCAGGTACCCTGAGCCCCAGAGGAGGCTGTTTCATTCTTCCTATCCTGTATGGCCAGTAGCACTCATTTTATCTCCCACATTAGAAGAACAAGAATTCAATTAATGCCTGTCTTTAACAACTGGACAGTTTCCAGCCAGTATTTCAGTGTCTGGCTTAAATGAACACTCAACAATGAATGGACAAATACCTGTTTTCTTCAATGGCATCAGCAGGGCTCAGTGGCTGCAAAAGGACCCAGTTGTATATTTGCCTTTTATGTAGCAAGAAGTGGGTTTAGACTGAGCTGCCTCCCTGGAGAGAGAGCAAATTCTGAAACAGAAACAGGTTTCCTAAATTTTATTTGATGTCTCTGTGTGTGAGACTGGATGAAGTCTTAGTAGAATCCAGACAGTGAGTGGCACAGTAGCAAACCTTCCCCTTCAAAATCCACCTTACTTATCCCAAATCTGAATAGTTTAAGAGCTTTGGGCTGGTACACATTAATTGATCTAAATGGATAAAGGTATTTATAGTAACAGGGAAGAGACTGACTTTCTAGCTGAGGAAGAGAAAGAAGAAAACAGAGGTTCAGAGAGAAAATGGGAAATGTGATGTTTGCACGAATGGTTTGAGAATGTCTGGTGCCCTTTTTACATTTCTGGTGTTTTTGATTTGTGGCCATGAAGGACAAGGAGGAACAATGGAGTATATGTGGGTGAAGGATGGAGAAGAGACAATCAGTTCAGGAGAATGTGAAGAAAAAATTAGGAAGACTGGGACAATAAAAAGGAATGTCTTATGGAATGAGGAAAAGAGAAACCAGAGAAATTATATAGAGATAGGAAGGAAAATGTGGAAAACAGGAAAGTGAAGAAATAGAAATACCCAAGAAGAAATAAATGATGATCTATTCTGAGGAACAGCAATGGTAAGGAAGAAATACAAACTTATTTTTGTGGAGTTTTTAAACCCACATGCACTTCTATCTCTAGTTTATCTTTTAGCTGTTACAGGCAGAAATACTGAGCTCTGAGATTAGTGAAAGTGTGGTTTTAACCTTTTTAAATCTGGATTTATAGCAGTGAAAACTCTGGTCTTTTGGGTCAGAGCTGATCATCCTGACCGTGTGCCTGGAGTGGGAGCAGCCCTTTGCAGGGTGAGCACAGGGGAGGTTGGGCAATGATCCCATGGGATATTTTTTCAGGCTGGTGGATGCCAGTGATGATTTGCAGATTGATATGGGATGTTATTCTGACACTAGGCAGCCCATGACTGTCACAGAAACCTTTTCCCAGATTTTTCTTGTATTTAGGATTGTAATTTAGTTCTATCTCCACGTATATACCTGAAGCAGCTTTTCTCAAAGCAGCAGGAAATAGATTAAAAATGCAAATGAAGCCAAATGATGCTGTACCAATCTCCTTAAGGAGTTTGATTCATTGAAATGATGTGTAGCCCCTTTTTTGTCTCGGTACAAAGTTGTTTTTAGCATGTTTTTAGCAGTTCTCCCGACTGTGTGAGGGCAGAGGGAAATACGTGGAGGCAGAGAGACCCACGAGGTGTGGAGGTTCATGAGGTACAGAGGAAAGCCAGTGTACAAGCCCAGCAATCCTGGCAATTACAGATGCACAGTGTGCTCCTGAGAGGCAACAGCAGCAATGCCAGGGACATTTTCTGGTGTGGAAACTCTGGAGTGACAATGGCTGCACAGGCTTCCTTCTCCAGCTGAAGCTCCTGCAATCCTGTGCTGCAGAGACAGAAGGGGAAGAGGAGAACTTAAACAGTTCAAGTGCTGACAGTTGGCATTGCTGAGAGATTGGATGTAAATGGCATAAAATTAACAGATTACGTCCTGCCAAGTTTCCTCTTAATTGATGCCATTCCGATCCTCAGCAGGCATTGTAACAGCAGAAACAGCCTCCCCGAGGTTCCTCACTGTTTCAATAAGACAATGCAATTCCTCAGTAAATCTGAGAGATGGAACTGGGGTTTTTCCTGAAGCCTTGGCTTGGTGATGTTCCTGGGCTCCATCTTGCCAAGTGTTGGGAGTCTCAGTCCCACTGACCTCGGGGGCAGCTGAGGCCCTCGGCCCCTCGGCTCCTGCAGCTTTTGGTCCAGCAAATCTCCCCCAGGAGGGTGTGTTTGCCTCAGGGGTGGAGAGCTGGTGGGCAACGTCACAGCTGCCTTCATTAACCCTTCTCAGCAGTGCCAATTCTGTTGAAATGAAGTCAATGGCAACTTCCAAACCCGATAACACAATCTTGTGATTCTCTGAGAATATTAAATGCCTGGTCAGGACCTACTTTTGGCAACTAAATCTGAAATAAACGTTATTACCTGGAATTAGAACATAATCACAGGTTGGTGAAAAAATAAATCCCGATCTGGTCTCACACTGGCTTGATGGATACTAAAGCAGCCATTAGAGTTTATTATGTGGCTGACCTGCAAATTAAAGAGGCTTTAAGAAAGAACTGTCACAGAGGATGTTTTGTGGTTTATTCTGTGTGAGTGCCTGAATTGTCTTTGACAGGACTAAATGTAATACCTTTAAATGTCCCACGGTGTATTTGAGATTGTGTGACTCATGCAAGGGCTTTGAGACTTGAATTTTACTTTCCTCTGGACTTGTCTGACCTCCTTATCTCATTTTTTTCCCCTCTTCCAGAATTAGTTAAACAGCCATGTTGTAAAACTTAATTAACATTTTTGATGTTTTAAAATTCCTGAGTGAAGCATAGAGATCTGTGGAGGTATCATTTGAGATCTTAAGTTCCTAAGTGTATTCCTAGTCACTGTTACAGCTATTAACTGGAATAATCAGGATTCCTGGTCATGGATTGCTTAGGTGGGGCACTCTAAAACATGAAGCACCTGTGTACAGTAAACTTAAAAAAAAAAAATAAAAATCATTGAATAAGAAATAGAATCTGCTCATCAAAAGCCACAAACAAGTTTTTCGTATTTTATTTTCTGAAGAAACAGAATACAGGCAAGAATATGGGCTTCACTTAAATGAAAATATTTAATCTGCCCCTTCATGTTGTCTCAGTGGCTGCCTCATCCTTTTTAGGATTTGGATATATGGATTGGAAATGGAGAAAACAGCAATACAAACCAGCCCTCTCTGTGTGAATGCTGAGCATTATTCAAGCAGCAGGGAGGGACAGAAACTGCACTGGATGTTTTCCACCTCCATCACAGCTCCTGGCCCCTACCAAGGCAAGCAGCAGCAGTGAAGTTGTGGGGCCTCCTTGCTGTCAATTCAAAAGCAAACAGATTGTTTCCAGGGCTGGATTACCCTGTAGTGAGATTCTAATGAAAGTTGCAGGCTCACTTGTATGTTTTTAAGATCGTGCCATAAACATTTCCCCCCATACAGCCAAGTGCAAAGTGAATTGCTTTGATTTACCTCCCCTAAAATAGGGGTATAATCATTTCTTATAAACATGAGTGGCACAAGGCAAAGAAGCCATTGAAACAGGGCATTTTAGTGCTTTTATCTCTCCCTAGAAAGGATTAGATATCAAATCTGTCAGTAAAGGCTGTTAACTGTTTAACTGCTGGAAGCTCTCCCGCTGCAGGGATGCTGTGGTGTCACTGGGATGAACATTGCAATGTGAGCTGGTGAAGAACAGAGTAATTCCCTTTTTCCTGTAGCATAAAGCTTGTGTAATGTAAGTGTTCCCCATTCACACACCTGTGCTCACTAAAGTAGGATATTCATCATTTCTCATCCTATTCCAGGAATTAGGAATTGGGACCAAAGAGCACATAAAGATCTGGATCCAGCACTGTGTGTAACCTAGATGGAATTCTTTCCTTTGATCCAAATAAACTTCAGGTGAAGTCCATCGAGAAATTCCTTACTCTTCTCTGCCTGTGTCATGTGAGAGGGAGGAAGAGGCCACTCCCAGCCCTCAGCAATGGCCAAAATGTTCTCTCCAGCATCAGGGCCAGCACAGGGGCTGACAGGGCAGGCACTGGCCTCACCTGCTTCAGGCTTCTCTGCAATCCCTGCTCATCCTGTGCTTGGGAATTGGGACTCGTACTTTGTATTTTTGCATGGGAAATGAATAAGCTCAGGAAAGGCTTTTCACAGCCTTAAGGAGCCCAGGAGAGGTGACAGCTACAAACAGCAGCATTGGAGAGTGATCCCACTGCCTTCCCTCTGAGAGACACAATTAGATACCTTTTAAAAATGCAGATGCTTATCACTTTGCTTACAGAGTTTTGCTCTGTTATAACTGACTGTGAAATGTTTGGGAATTGTAAGGGGCTCTGTCCACCCTTAAGAATTCTGCAATTTAAGTCGAGGTCTCAAAATCTTGTTGATGTTATCTGGTACCTTTCTTTTATGGTGAAAATGTTAATGCTGCAATTACTGAGAAAGACAAAGCTGGGACGCGGAAAACAAAACAATAACAGTCTTGTAAACAAGTGTCTGTATGATGCTCTTGACATTTTAATTTGCCACTTGTTAAAAGTCCATTTCCTTGACCTGAAGAGCCTAAATTTGAATGAATTTGAGTATCTCACGGCAGCAAGATTGCTAAAACAACTTCTAAAATGGCATAAATAATACTGACCAAGAGGAGGTATTTAATATCCAATCACCTTCAAATAACAGTCTGTTGTTTGTCAGTCAATGTCCTTCCAGAGCACGTTTCCAAGCACACCTCTGCCTGTGGGTTTCCTTCACTGCTGATTTGCTGTGCTCACTTAGCACGAAGTTGCTCCCAGGCTGGTTTTGCTGGCCTGTGTCACAGCCTGGCTGTGGGAAGCCCTGCAGAAGGCTCTGTTAGCCAGCCCAGCAGCTGCTAAATGCTCCTGGTACTGCTTTTATCTCGCCCTGTTTTCCAGAGGGATCTGGGAGAGCTGTGCACTTGGGAAGTCGGGGGAGAGCTGTCAGATGTCAGTCAGGGAAGTGAATATGCATGGAATGAAAAGCAGACAGGATGGCCCTGGAGCCTCCAGTTCTCTATCAGATGGTGCACAGAAGAGAAGCAGAAATAATTCACACCTTCAATGCCAGGGTTCCACATGGAAGCGATCAGACAGGCTCTCTGCTGCTTCTAGGATGGCTCTGCATTTGGGTAATACTTCAATTGTCATGTAAATTTTAGAGTAAGTAAATACAAAGTCCCAACATGTGTTTGACTTGCAGAAGATAAGCTTAATTTAACAGTGCTTTGCTCCTGTATGTGGGAAGATGCATTGTGATGGTAATTATACTGCATCTTCTCTCACCAGCTCCACTTCCTTGAGACTTCTGTCTCTGCCAGCTCCCTCTTCCATCTTGCAGAGCTCACCCAGGAGCTGTGTGATCACTTTTAATTGCTGTGTGGCAGTGTAGGAGCTTGGTTAATTGTGTGCTGTGCAAGGCTGAAGGACAGGGAGATGTCTGTGTTGCCTTGTTCCCCCAGCACATGAACCTGTACCAGTTGTCTGTGATTCATTTTGAATCGATAGTTCTTTCAATGTACAGCAGAAAGGGTGATTTAAAGTCAAATTCATCTAGATACATTTAACAGTGCTTTAAAAAATTTATTACCAGCTGAACTGGTAGCAAAATGGCCATGCTGCTTATGATTTGGCTGGTATCCTGACTTTCTTGCTTTCCAGATTATTTTTGGATAGTTTGGCAAATCTGTACTTTCAGGCAGTTCAGCACATCTCCTCGTAATACAACATAAATTGAACTGTAAAAACTAATGGACTGGAATACATCAGGGTTTAAAGACTTATGGCCAATTCTATATATTTTGTGCAGTGAAAGAGGCTCTCAGCCTCAGGTCTGTCATAGGAAAACTCGACCTGAAGTTGAAAAACTATCCAAGCTTTCCTATAATGGCAGTCTGTCTGCTCTGGGGAATGGCCTGGCTGCTCTTGAAATGCAGTACTTACACGGAAATTCTGATTTAATCCCCTCTTTTTGGGGCTAATGTTGTTGCTCTTGTTGAACGTGCTGCACTAAGGGAGAAAAGAAAAGGTGTGAGCTGAGAGAGCAATTCATCAGAGAAGTGGCAGGGAGACTTTGCCAAGTTGCTCAAGTGGTCAGCAAGTGCTTCTGAGGCTGACTTTGAGCCACCTTTGTGGCAGGAGCCAGACTTTCTTGAGGCAGCAGATGTCCCCTTCTTCCCTGTGCTCCAGTGCTTGTTAAAAGTGGGAATGTGTCAGTTTTAAAGAATGTCATCTCGCTGAGCCATAGCCTGCCCAAATGCCAGGCTGGCTCTGCTCTGCTCTGAGCTGCTCAGCCCTGCTTTGGTGGCAGCAATTCCTGGGGTGGGAGCCTTGGGGCTGGTGCCACTGTCCCTGCCAGTGCACCCAGGGCACTGGGGCTGTGCTGGCCTTGCACCCTTTTACAGAACACACATTTCAACCCCCAGCCCAGCACCAGCACACCCTACATCACAGCATTCCTGTGTGTCACAACCTGGGATGGACAGCAGTGAGGGAATGAACTGCTTCACTGGGGATGATCTCACCTCCCTGCCTTGGACCTTTTCCTAATGCATTTGCTACAAGACCCATCTTGTCTGTTTTCTTCCCAGCCTTTTGCTCCACATTTTATTGTCAGCAGTCCCAGCCATCTGCACCCCAAGGGAAGTAAGTCAGCTTGATGTCAGTTATGTGGAAAATTGAGGAAGAAAGAGATGGCCCCTGATTCGAATAAAATGCCATCAGTTCTACAAGATCTAAGTCTGCTGTCACATTACAAAGAAAATTTTATTTTGCAGGGGACAAAAAAGATTTTTTGGTGGGGGTGAGGTGGAGGAGGTTTTGTTTGTTTTGTTTTTGATGTTCCTTTGTTGGCATTTTTGTTTGTTTTATGTTTATTTTATATTTTTAACCTAGGCAGTTTCCAGGAGTGCCAAATGAAATATATGATGATAATTATTATAAATTATTAATATTAATTAATTAAACATACATTATGTTCCTACAAGCATAATAGAAATTTTTCTGTGACTTGCTAATGATCATTTGTTTGTACATCGACTTGATACAGACATTGAGTAGTTCACAAATGTAAATGAATTCAGGCTTTCTGCTTATTTTTTAGATAAATAGTAATATAATTCTTTTTAAAGAATAAAGTAGCTTACCACTACTGTTTAATATGTATTTTTTTAAGTACTAGGGTTGCTGGAGCCAGATTTCTGTTATATTTGTGTCTGAGCTTACTGACATTTTCAGTTGGATTATCATAGACTCATGAAATGCTTTGGGTTGGAATGGACCTTAAAAATCATCCCATCCCAGCCATGGCAGGGACACCTCCCACTGTCCCAGGCTGCTCCAAGCCCCAGTGTCCAACCTGGCCTTGGGCACTGCCAGGGATCCAGGGGCAGCCACAGCTGCTCTGAGCACCCTGTGCCAGGGCCTGCCCACCCTGCCAGGGAACAATTCCTGCCCAAGATCCCATCCAGCCCTGCTCTCTGGCACTGGGAGCCATTCCCTGTGTGCTGTCCCTCCAGCCCTTGGCAATTGTCTCTCTCCATCTTGCCTGCAGCTCCCTCAGGCCCTGCAAGGCCACCCTGAGCTCAGCCCAAAGCTTCTCCTCTGCAGCTGAACAATGCCAGCTCTGCCAGCCTTTCCACCCAGCAGAGCTGCTCCATCCCTCTGCTCATCCTGGTGCCTCCTCTGGGCTCTGCAGCAGCTCCAGGTCCTTGCTGTGCTGTGCCAGGGCTGGGGCAGCTCTGCAGGTGGGAAATCACCTGAGAGGGGCAGGATCCCCTCCCCTGCTGCCCACAGGGTTTTGGGGATGGGGCAGGTCCAGCTCTCACCTCCAGCCCTCACTGCTCACAGAGCAGCTCCTGATCCCTCCCTGGAGCCAGGCAGGAGTCAGAGATGTCACAGGGAGGACTGGCAGGTGGTGGCACCACATTTGACACCTCAGAGCAGCCCATGGCTGCCCTGGGCTGTGTCTGACCTCTCCTTGCCAGCAGCTCACACACAGGCAGGGGAAATGCAGGAATTCTTGCTCAACATGCATTTATGTTCTTCAGTCACGTTTGGTCAGGTGGGTTCTTCAGCTCTGTAAATTATTGACTGCACACAACATCCACCCTGCAAAGCACAAATTAAACAATTACAGGTTCAATGTGATCTAAACACACACAGCAGACACCTGCAGAGAGGAGCTGGAAATTTCCTTCCAGATCTGTGCATTCCTTGGGCTGGGAACCAAATTGTCTGGAGCTTGTAATGGCCTTTACTTCATGGCACAGCAAATTCCAGCCAGGCTTTGTCTCAGCTCTCATAAGAAGGGTAAGGGGCACCAAAAAAGCAGAAATGTTGCCCTAAGTTTACCTGTTCAACAAACAGACTTAAACTGTACAGAAGGAATACTTTAATATCCTAAGATATTTGTATATCTAATCTTTTGCATTCAGTGTACCTGCCTTCTACTGAGTGTTATGGCTTGTATAAAACACTAAATATAAATTGGGCAGTGTGTTATAATACCAATATATTCTGAATTTATTAGTTCTCAGTCTATCCTCGGAGAACCTGACAATGAATATTAAATAAAGCTGCTGTCACAAAAGCATTTCACATTATAGCCTTGGATAATTTGTAATGTACTGAATATTTTGTATTTAATGAAAAACCACTGGCTTGAATCTACTAGTTTAGAATTAGTTTTGAACCAAGATAGCCAAGGCATTAAAATGACTTTATGTCAGTAAGTACCTATGTTTTAGGGTATTTTCTTGTGGAAGTTCTTTATTTGGTGCAATTCAGACATCACTAATATTTATGAAAATTACTTGTGCAATGAGCTGTTACTGTCTCAGGAATTCTTTTCTTTGTCTTTATGGTCCATAGATTTGTCTCACTTTAAGAGCTTTTTTTGGGTAAATAATTCAAATTATTCTTTTCATTTTAATATGATCTAATCAGTATGTATCATGCATTTTAATGTAATAAGAGTTTCTAATTATTTAGAACCATTATTAGTTTTCTGAAATTCAAGGGAATTAAATCACGATGATTGTAGTTCCCTCTAGCATTGCCGAGGAAGTTCTTAGCATTTAAATCAAATTTCTCCACTAGATTTTCTCAAGATATTTGGAAGACTTTTATTAAATTGTGTTAAATTTCAAGATTTTGTCTCTATTTTTGTGAATGACATTAAACTGCTCTTGCTTTGTGCCAGTCTGATTGAAAAGAAGGGGATGGACTTTCCTTTTTTTAAATGTGGGTACCATGATTTGAAGTTCGTTTGTCTTGTGCTTGTCCATGCCCATCTCCCCCTACCTGTTTTCCCTTTTTTTTTTTGTATTTTAAATTCCACGTTTGGTGAGGTAAAATGTGGGATATTAACACCAGAATTTCTATGAAGTTCAGTTAATGCAGCAACACAACAGGAGCTGTAAAGTCTTGTTTATGTGCAAAGACAGGTTTTTAATCACAAGTGATGTAACCATGTACCCAGTGGTGTGCCTTTGCCCTGGCCAAGAAACACTCTCCTCAGTACATGTCTTTTGGCAAAAGAATCTTCATTTTGAGAAGAAAAATATTTTAAATCTGTAATTTTCCAAAAATACAAATGAAATTAAATATTTACTGCTATATTTTTCTTAGCTGGACCTGCATATCTAATTCTTAAAATTCCCATGCTTGCTGTAGAGGACTAGAATATTGTAAATGTCAAAAAAAAAAAGTCACTGTGAAATTAGACTGCTCTGCAGACTGTAAAGCACAGGGAGACTCATGACTCTGGGGTGGGGGCACAAGCTAAAAATTAGTAGAGATGGGGAAAGATTTTGTTGTTCTGTACATGGCACTGCCTGAAAACTGCCTGTAATTATTAATTTCTGGAGGCAGGGTGGAGCTGCAGGAGGGACAGGGTGGGCACTGTGGGTGTAGGGCTCTGTGCTGGTGCTTTCACCAGCAGGCTGAGTTTAGGAAGTTGGTTTTCCAGCAGAAAAGTCTAAAGCTGAAGACAGGGTTGCCATGGATTGGCCTTTCCAGTGATGCCCAAGAGGCAGAATTTTTGCCTGCATCCAGCTGGAGTGGAGGGTTTGAATGGTTGAGGACATTAAAGGAATGAAAGCTCCACAAGATCTGACACAAGCAGAAAGGAAATAATTTATTAGGGATTTCATTAGACTTCATCTGAAGTATTAGAGACTTCATTGGATTTTATCTGGATTACTGTACAATAGAAAAAAATTTGAATATTGCCTGCAGTGTCTTCCAGAGCCTTGGGTGCCTCTGGTTTGACTTGGAAAGCTAGGAATGGAGTGGGGGGAAATGTCATGTGTCTGAGCAAGTGAAACACCCAGGGTTCATCTCCCATCAGGGTTGTAATGGGATCACTTGGATCACTGTAGTGAAATACTTTGATAAGGATTAAGTGACAAGAATTTAGGACCACAAAATACAATCGATATAAAATGACCTCACAAAATTGAAAACCATCACTGGATGAACAAAATAATTTGGTTTGCCCTCACTTGAGTCATTCTGTAGAAAACCTTTGGAGGTTCTATGTTCAGACTTGCATCCCAGGATGATGCTCCTGACTTTCCATGGATGTGGCAGAATTCACAGTGTCCCAGGACAATATCTTAATGCCACTTTGTTTCATTCACTCTGGATGTGGTTAGAATTGAATCATACTCTGAATTCATCAGCACTGTTTTTCATTTGTAACAGCCTAGAGCTTTGGGGGTTTCAGGAGAATTTGCTTCAGCTTTCTTTTTCATTAGAATTTATTTGCAGCTGAGGGAAATTCCAACAGCCAGAAGCATTATCACATAAATTAATGGGCTGATCCCACTCCCTGGCCTGGCACAGCTTTGAGGCAAACTTGTTAAAGCCTGGCAATACAGGTGTGCCTCTTCCTTCTGATTTTCTAGTTTAATAATGAGAAACTTTGAGGTCATAATTTACAAATGCAAAACACTGATTAGCTGTTTTAATTAAATCAATACCACCTTCATATGCCTTGTATTCTTTTCCTAGAAAGACCTGGATTATTTCATTGCCTCAGGAAACACGAGGGGTTTCTTTTTCCTTGCGACAGCGCCGTGTGCTGGGAATGGGAATCTTTGGGGTGAGGTTGGCAGGTTTTGGGAGGGGTCTGGTGCTGCTTCAGCTGTGAGCTCTGTCAGCTCCTCCTCTCCCTCTGGTTTTTAGTGCTGTGGCTCTGTAGAACTGCACCCAAGGAACCCACCATGGAAGGGCATGTTGGTGACTTCTGTGTGAGAAATTTTTCAGGTGGATCAGATAATTTCCACATTTTTCTGGGATGGCTGGTGGCCCAACTGGAGCTATTGAGCAGCATGATCTGAACAGAGCTGGGGAAATTCCAGGTATTTCCATGCTGTGCCTGTCTGAGGTTTCAGCCCAAAGGCTTCTGGTTTCCCTCTGGGGCTTTACCTCTGACCCTTCCCTCTTACAGAGCCCAGTTTATGGGGCTTGGAAAGGTGCCCACAGGGAGGGCTTTTGGGGTTTAGAGAACATGCAGGAGGCAGTGGGAAGCTGACCTGGGCTTTCAGAAATCATCTTCTGGAAGTCTGTGCAGTAAGAGCCTCTGTGCTACAAAAATGTAAATTTTTATTTCTTCCTGCAGTTTGTGATTACATCAGGCCCTGAAATGCCCAGGTAGGGTGGTGTGGCTTTAAATCTTCACCAAGATTCTAAGAATTACTTGGCTGACAATGCTTATGGGCTTTCCATATACACGTACATGAAGACAAAGGTGTTGCAGCTGCAGTTCTCTCACAACTCTGCTGCATCTCCACAGATGTTTTTTCCAAACCAAAAAGCATCAGCTCAGCTCCTCTCACTTGCAGCCCATCAGACTTTCAACAACACAGAGCCTTTCTCACCCCCATTCACTCTGAGAAAAATCTACTTTGCTGACAGCAACCTGTTTTTGACTGTAGACAAGGCTGAAGTAATTTCATTGCATAACCTGTCACTTAATGGCTACAATTAACTGAATGAAGTCTCCCACAATGGCTGGAGTTAAAGTTCTAATGATTTTGCTCTGGGCAAAATGCACACTGTCACCCTAAGACTCCATAGTTGATTATTAAAACCTAAGGCATCATTTAGACTTCCCCACTCATATCTATCATAAAGAAAAATAACATTACATATGTTTACTGCTGTCACCTGCTTCCTTCCCACAATACATGTGTTCTGCAGGATATTAAAAAATCTATGATGCACAAGTGAGTCGTAACAAGAAAAGCAATTACATCTCTATCTTTATTCAGAGCACATAAGGTTTGGGGCTGTTCAGACAAAGATATGACATTTTCAGGCAGACAGTGTTATTGTTCCACACTCGGTGCGGTTTAGGATCTTTAATAAGAGCTTTCTCTTGAAAGCCTTTCTAGAATATTTTTGCATGTGTTCAGCTGAGCATTCCTGTGTGAAGGCCCAGTGCAGGGGCAGAAGAGGGTTACCCAGAGCAGGAACTGCTCCTGTCTGTGTGAGGAACAGGCTCTGGGCTCTTGGGGCTGCTGCTGGCAGTGTCCTGGTCAGAGGTGCAGCCACGGTGGGGCTGTGAATGCAGGGACAGTTTGTGTCACTGGGCTGCGTTCTCACTTTGTCATCACCAGGCTTTGCCACTTGAAAGTGGCAGGAGCAGAGGAATACCTGTACAATCTAAGCCTGTTTTGCATGTTCAGACATGCTGTTCTGAGGGGCAAGGAGCTGATGGCATCTGCACTCAGCCCCTTCTGGTCTTAGGACAGTGGAACTGAGGGAGACCAAGAGCTCATGGCAGGAGAAGGCCTGGATCTCAGCTGTTGAGTGCCCTGTGGATTTGAACAGCTCAAATGCAGCCCCCAAAAGGGCTGTGGTGATGGAGGGGCTGCTGAGCTCCTCAGCCCTCTGCTCTGGGGAGCACGGGCCTGAAAATGACTGCAGAGGTCTCTGGTTTGTGCTGCACATCTGACTCTGAACGGGGGACCCTGAGTGTCATTTCCCCATTACATAAAGCATTCTGGAGCTGTGTCTGCTGTCACCTTTCTGAGGTGCTGTGGGTGCTTTGTGGCACTTGGCCACGTGGTTTTCCCCAGCAGGAAACTTGCCTGTCCCTGTCTGGTACCATGGGGAGGATGCTAAGGATTAATCTTTAGTGCTCCTCTGCATCACATGCAGGTGTCTTTCCAGTGCATCTATTGGGAAGTCCTGAGAAAGCAAACAGAAGGGCTGCCCTTCAAATCTGGATTCTCTAACTGATAATTTGTTTGCTGTCTTTACTGGGAATTTTCTAGTTTGTCCTAGCTGCAGAAAAACTCTTTTGCAAGACAATTTGTGTGAGGTTTATTTTCAGTGGGCAGAAGAGACTGAATAAAAGGGCCTGTGTAAAACATACCTATGAAGAGAATATTTTCAAACTGTTGCTGTGAAAACCTTTCAGATTATGATGATACTCATTTGTATGGCTACGAGGAACCAGTGGGAACAATTCTCAAGTGTTCTTTCAGTCCCCTGAGGACTGACAGAGACAATTTGAAGTATTCTGCTCTGTAGCTATGATGCAGCAGCCAGGCAGGGTAATGCAGCAGCCAGAGTTTTTATGTGTGTGGGTCAGGGCAGGTTAAGCTGCCAGTCTGCTTTTGAACTGCATCATTACTTAGAGCACCAAGTGGTACCGAGTGGGGCTGAAATTGCTGTTAGATGTGGGATTAATGGCAGCAGCTAAAGCTGCTAGTTTGTCACACAGACGTTAATGGCTTGCTGGGATCATATTTAAAACTATATGTGTGGGTAAAAAGAGTGCTGCTCTGCTTGTTATGCAATTTTCAAGCAGCCTATAGAGACTGGACTGTGTTACTCCCCAAACAGAGGGGAACTACAGGGACAAAACTCAAAACTTAACCTGCTTAAATTGTACTGCTATATATTGTCATTGCTTAAGTAGGGCATGGTGTGGAAAAAAAAAGAACCTGTATGTATATTTTGCCCTTTACAGATAAATAAATTAAATGCCTTACTGGAAGCAGGTTTTGGTAGCTCTTAAAATGGAAAAAAAAAAAAAAAAAAAGAAAAGGTAAAATCAAGTCCAACATCTGCTTGGTTTGCTCAGCCAAGAGCTTGCCTTTTTAAGCACAATTGCAGGAAAAAGCCCAAGTGCTAAGGTCAGCAAGCAGAAGGGGCTTCACTTCCCAGTAGATGTGTAGGTGTACTGGTATTTTCAGAATATCTCCGCATACATCTCTATGTGAGGTCTCCTTGTTTCTGCCACACAGCAAGATTTTTGAAATGATGAAACTGTTCTGCTTTTCCATTGCAGAAATCATTGGAATCTGAATTTTCCCTTGCCTGGGGGACCCTCTTGTTGCAGGGTACCAGGCTGGGGGAAGCTCTTCCTGAGCTCCTGGGGCCCCACAGCTCTGTGTGGCCACTGCTCAGAACAGGGAGAGAAAAACAGGCTTGGCCATAGGTACAAAGTGCTGTGGATTGCCCCTTTCAATTGAAACTTGGCTGCTCATTGCTCTTCATCAGGACCAGTGTGCTCTGTTCCACGTGGGGAGGGTGGCAGAGGGGTGGGACACCCCGGGTGCTGCCTGCTGGATTTTTGGAAAGCCCAGTGAGAGCCCACCACCGTGGTTCCCAAAGATTATTTATGCACAGGGTTGATTTGGTGTGAAACCTCCCCACACAGGAGCTGAGCCATCCCCTCTGTGGTGGTGAAACCTCTCTTGGGCAGCTCAGTTGTGTCCACATCTCTGTGAACACAAACTACTCCTCACTAACTTCCATTTTCTCCCCATAAAGTCCCAGCAGCTGATGACAGGGCTGTGGTTTTCGTGCCCCTGCCAGCTGCTGTTGCCCAGGGAGCTGTGCCTGCCCCTGGGCAGTGCTGGGCCAGCCCTGCTGGAGCTGCAGTGGTTCCCATGTCCTGCCCCTGGGCACTCACTGCTGGGGGGGAGGTTCACCAAGGGCTGCACTGGAGGCATCTGCTCTCCATAGCTCCAGACCTCTTCGTGTTTGGGGGGAAAAAGGCTCCTCAGGTGGTGCTGATATTGCTGCTTTTGGCTCTTGCTCAGCCTCATTCTCCCAGGCTGAGCTCTGTGAGTTGAGCATCAAGGGTATTTTCTGGGCAGCAATAACAAGAAAAGGCCACAGTGGTGATGTGGCTGTGGTGACCTTCCCCATGGGTTGTGAACTGTCCTTGGGGCAGCCTCAGCCTCCTGTGGGTTCAGAAATGCAGCCCAAGGACAATTTAACATTCCCTCCACCCTTGGAGTTTAGTGCTGCACTCACAGTTTAGTGAGGTACTGGTGATCCAGAGGGAACACTGAGAGTAAGTGATGGCAGCCCCAGAGTGACCAAGAGACCATTTATATCAACAAAATAACTATTAATATCAAATTGCCCGAACAGAATAATTTATGAATTTAATTTAGCTTTTCTTAAATTTTAATTTCCTAACAAGAATCTGGTTTATACATGTTTAATAAAGGTCTAATATCTATAAATCATGTAGCTGTATTTATTTTAGGAAGCTGAGAGGACTCAATTTTAAAACAAAACTGTCTCTTCATAAAATACTATATTGATAATCCATGCAAATATAAGGAAGTTGTCTTTGGGGATGAATCTAGACAGGTGGATCCTAGGATTGAAAAAATGCTTTATGAAAATGGTCTGAAATCTGCCATGCCTACATCATGTTTCAAGTGAATTGCAAACTTTGCTTGTGAAGAAAAAAAAAAGAGTCTTTTTTAAGTCTGCACCAAGATAATTTATACACACACACACACACACACACAAGCAGTTCTGGGCACTCAACCTTAGACCTTGCATTTTTCTCCAAATTTTAAACATGATCAAGTTCAAACAGTTGATTTTGCCTATGACTTCTAGCTCAAGTCTTCTTAAAAGGCCAAAATAATTAAACAAAATTTCATAATCAATCATCTGGGAGACCTTTCTTCACATAGCCCTCCCAGGAACCTAAAATAGAAAAAAGAGACCATCAAACACATTGGTCAATATTAAAAAAAAAAAAAAAAAAAAAAAAAAAAAAAAAAAAAAAAAAAAAAAAAGCTGGAAGAGTAGAGGATTGAGGTATTGAGAAAAAAACTCTGGAAGCTACAATCAGAGTGGGCATTTTTATACTTTTGATGACACATTTTGCCTGAACAAGCAGGGACACCATGGATAGGAGCCATGCCCTCGGGAGCTGCTGCAGAGAGCACTGAAGCATGGCCAGGGATCTGAGGTTATCCAGCTCAGGGTGTGCTCTGTGTGTGTGTGTGAGCATGTGCGTGCTCTGTGTGTGTGAGTGCTGTGTGTTCTGTGTGTGTGTGCTCTGTGTGTGCTCTGTGTGTGTGCTCTGTGTGTGCTCTGTGTGTGTGCTCTGTGTGTGCTCTGTGTGTGTGCTCTGTGTGTGCTCTGTGTGTGTGCTCTGTGTGTGCTCTGTGTGTGTGCTCTGTGTGTGCTCTGTGTGTGTGCTCTGTGTGTGCTCTGTGTGTGTGCTCTGTGTGTGCTCTGTGTGTGTGCTCTGTGTGTGCTCTGTGTGTGTGCTCTGTGTGTGCTCTGTGTGTGTGCTCTGTGTGTGCTCTGTGTGTGTGCTCTGTGTGTGCTCTGTGTGTGTGCTCTGTGTGTGCTCTGTGTGTGTGCTCTGTGTGTGCTCTGTGTGTGTGCTCTGTGTGTGCTCTGTGTGTGTGCTCTGTGTGTGCTCTGTGTGTGTGCTCTGTGTGTGCTCTGTGTGTGTGCTCTGTGTGTGCTCTGTGTGTGTGCTCTGTGTGTGCTCTGTGTGTGTGCTCTGTGTGTGCTCTGTGTGTGTGCTCTGTGTGTGCTCTGTGTGTGTGCTCTGTGTGTGCTCTGTGTGTGTGCTCTGTGTGTGCTCTGTGTGTGTGCTCTGTGTGTGCTCTGTGTGTGTGCTCTGTGTGTGCTCTGTGTGTGTGCTCTGTGTGTGCTCTGTGTGTGTGCTCTGTGTGTGCTCTGTGTGTGTGCTCTGTGTGTGCTCTGTGTGTGTGCTCTGTGTGTGCTCTGTGTGTGTGCTCTGTGTGTGCTCTGTGTGTGTGCTCTGTGTGTGCTCTGTGTGTGTGCTCTGTGTGTGCTCTGTGTGTGTGCTCTGTGTGTGCTCTGTGTGTGTGCTCTGTGTGTGCTCTGTGTGTGTGCTCTGTGTGTGCTCTGTGTGTGTGCTCTGTGTGTGTGGGTGCTCTGTGTGTGTGGGTGCACCCTGGGTGCTGCCAGGTGCCCTTTGTGGGTCCATTCCCCCAACCCCCCTGATGTCAGCACCCCATCCCCAGCAAGGCAAAGCCTGGCCCAGAGCAGGGTCCTGCTGCAGAGCAGGGACACCCGGGCTCCATCCCAGTGGGGAAACGCCCCTGGAAACCCCAGTAATGAGCAGAACAGTCGGAAAAGCACCTCGTTTATCATGCAAGAAGTGGGTAATTCCATCCCTGGCTTCCTGCTGCCACTCCATTTACTGCAGCCTGTTGGTGCCTAAGTGGTGATCACTTGAGGCAGTACATTAAGACTTGAAAGGAACAATAAATTTTACAATTAGGTTAGCAAACACCAGCGATGCTATTTCTCCCTGTTGATAATTACAAATCAATTATCTTATATGTTTTTAAAATGATAACTCCCCTGGTGGTGTTGTGCAGCAAATGTTCTCAAAAAGATGTAAGAACTTCAGGGCCGAGTGCTAGAACATGTGCAGTGGTTAGCAACAGAAATGTTTGAACCCTGAAGCAATCCTTCTGTGAAAAATGCATTAAATTAAGGTCAGCTGGAGCAAACTGTTGCTAAACATTGTTACTGTAAGAGAGACCATCTTCAAGGAGGGAGCTAATGGGACCGAATTTTTATGTCTAATGAACTGAAGATCCAGGCTCTAATGCAATGCTTTACAATCTATTTATTGTACTATAGGGGTGTTTGTTCAATTCCATGAGCAACGTTCCAAGTATGAAATAAACTTTTTCATAATAAACTAATGACTACCTTAGTCTGATTTCAACAAATCAGTATTTCTGTTACAGGCAATGGTTGAGTTGGTTATTTGTGCTGAGGGCAAAAATTATTTACTTTAGCACTATGTGTAGTCTCTTAGAATTAATTGACAAATAACTAGAGTAAAGCTATGCTCTGATATTGCATATCTAACTGTAAAAATGGAGAGATGAGCAAAGATGAACAGTTTCTGAAAAATAAGGATACTTGTTATGAAAAGTTGTATGAGAGAGGCCTGAAAGGAGCTGAAGGGCTCCTGCAGTGGGGCAGGGCTGGCTGGGTGCGTGGAGGTTTGGTCACCACTCCAGGCCTTGCAGGGAGAAATGAGAGACATTGGATGTGCTCTGGGATATTTCCCGTGCATGCTCCATTTCAGCCACGTTTGAAATGCTGTTTGCACCTCCCAGTGTTGGCTGTGGCTGCTCTCACTCAGCACCTCGTGTTCTTCCAGTTCCCTCTGCTGTGAAGGCTCCTGAGGAGGGGAGGACAGGCAGGTAACACATGGCACTGCTCCACTGCCAGCCCTGGCATTAATCAAGATGTGGGGCTGCACTGGAAATTACAGAGACACTGACAATGTGTCAGAACCCAAACAAACAACACCCGCACACAACTTAATTCCTGTATGCAAATGCTGGGCTTGCAGGTGCAGACGGGATAATTGTGCATGGAAATAATCACAGCCCATTTCCATGGGTAATTGGTACATCCAGTGATGGCATATGCATATGTACTGGTGCAAAAACTTCTGTGGAATCCAGGGAATTACTGTGGCACTGCTTAATACCTGGGAGCAGTTTCACTTTTACAGTGCCTTTTTGCCCTCATGGATATTGCAGGAAATAGAACGGGGGCACGACTGGATGTGCGATGTCCTTCCATGAACAGAGCAGGGAAAGGTTATGTCTGAAAAGCTCTTTCAATTTTCAGAACAAGGAATACATATATGTGTGTGTGTATGTATGTATACATATCTTCAGTAAAGCACCATTCCCAAATTCTCTCCTGCTTTGCTTGGGAAGTGGAAACAAAGAGGACAGAGAAATAAACTCTGAAATGGAAGAGAAAAAGGCTGACAGGAGAAGGGGCTCTCAGTGGAACTGCATCCCATCCTTACTGCATTTCATGATGTAAGCTGCTGATATTGCAGCTTCATGGTGTTTCCCATCAAACCTGACAGGCTTTATAGCAGTTCTAAATTAGAGTATGGAGGAAAGTACAAGTGGTTAGAAAGTGAGTGCAGCAGGCAATTGCTGTAGAGTTTGTTGTCACTTTTAGTCCTAGTGAAGCCTAAATACTATATTATTGTCTGTTTTGTTGACAGCACCTGCAAAATAAACTGAAAAACAAAAGTCTTTGACACTGAAGTATTACCAGTGTTAATTTTCCATGTTTTGCTCTGAAGGAGCGACCTAAAGCTGGACTTTTGTACTGTAGCTTTCCACCGTGCTGCTGTTGTATAGAGTTTGAGATTAAAATGAGTTAAAATGTACCAAAGTGCTGCTTTGTCTCCTGCTATACATGTGCAAGAGGAACGTGAGTAATTTCCTCATTTCTGCTGATTAATAATTTTAGATCTGTTTGGTGCATGTGTCTGAGAGAGTTGACAGCACAGATCTGTAGTACCTAATAACATTATGCCTTATACATGAGATATAATAGGATATATTAAGTGGGGCTTATCCTAAAGACATTTATTCTCATAAGTTCTGCTGTATGTCAACCTTAGGATTTGTAATTCTTTTCTGTTAGGAATGGAATTCTGGTGCAATTCAGTAGCATTCAAAATGAACTGTGGGGACCTGACACACAACATTTGGATTGAAATGACCAGCACAGGACCTGTCCCCAGCAGAGCTGAGCTGGAACATAGGCAGCATCATAAAACCAGCTTGGGATTCACATTGGGAGCAGCAGAGGAATTGGCATCCATAATGCTGGAATAACAAGAGCCTGGGTAGAGTTTCTTAGAACGTTGTTTAAAACAAGTTCCCCACTAAAGCAAACCCATTGCTTTAGTTGTTACTTTCAATAAAAAGTTTTACACTCTTTAAATTGTAAATTTTTTAGTTGCAGAAAGGGTTTACTTTGGGTCCTGTGGTTCTGAAAGATTATTTATGATGTCCAGAATCAGTAGGTAATCCCTTTAAAGTGTTCCTTTTTTTGGCATGCACATCTGCCAGTCCAATGACATCTTCCATGTGTTTGTGGAAAGCAGGGAGAATCTATCAGAGGTTTGGATCTTGGTGGGGAAACCTTTTCCTGTAGAGTTAGATTTGACTTTTTCAAGAGCCTAAAAATATCTTTTAAACCCATGTGTGGTGTGTGCTGCTGCCTTTTAAGGAGTTTTTAAATTTCAGTTGTTTTGGGAGGATCTGGGTGTTCCTGGGCACGTTAACACTTTTCTGTTGCTTGGCTTTCAGTGTGGGCGGGTTCATGGATTAGATCACACAGAGAAAGGTCTCTTTACATAATTTCCTTTACTTATTTCTCTCTATATTATTAAGTTTCTGTGCCTACTGCAGTTTACTGGCTACATAAACTACAAAATCTGGTGAACTTTATGGTCCAGCACAGGGTCAGTTTTGTCAGATCCATGAAATGAGTGCAGCTGATTTGTGTAGGGACTCAGAGCACACAGCGGGGCTGATAATAAACTTAAAGAACAGCATTCACCTTAAAACATCTGTCCATTAGAGCATGGAAAAATCTAGAGAGCTTGACATTGGCTCACAGGCCCCCATCATGACCCTGCTGAAGTTGCAGCTGAAGCTCCAGAGCTGAGGAGCTCAGGCACCTGGAGGGATGTGTGGTGTGAGGAGCCACGGTTCGTGCAGGTGCAGTGCTCTGGGGAGGATTTTTGCAGCCTGTGTTCTGTTCACTTGAAATTCTCTATGGCTGGGGTCAATTTATTAATAGGTTACTCATCATTTATGGTCAAGTGTTTGCAGGTCCCCTGGAGTTTCCACTCAGGAAGCACAGAAAACATCCAAAATAATCCAGCTGGGCAGCTTTGCTATTCATCTTTTCCTGCATGCCTTCAGCTGAACACAAGTGATGAGTTGTCCACAAAATAAAATGCCAGTTTTTATTTATGTCGGTCTCGGAGGTAAAAAGGCATTTCTAGTGCTAGAACCGACCCCTCATTTTTCAAACATGAGTGCCTGGGGATTGCAGGAGGATGGGCTGTGATGCAGAGCTCTCCCAGCAGGTGTTCCCAGCTCTGCCTGGTGGAGGGAAGCCCTGCCTGGCACCCTGGCACAGCAGAGCACCAGGAGATCACACGTGGACAGCCCAAAGTGATGCCAGGCACAAAGCTGATTATGGGCTCTGTTAATTCACTGGATTCAGATCAAAATGTCTTAGAAGCCAGAACTCCTGCTGGGTTTAACAGTGTGGATTACACTGCAGATTATTTCCAGCAGTTACATGTATGTATATATATATATATATATATATATATATGTACACACACACACACACACACACATATATATATATACACATGTGTATATGTGTGTGTGTATAGTCAGGGTCTTTTCTATGGATGCCCACTTTATCACTCCCAGAGAAATGTCACCTAACTCTGGGAAGAATCATGCTGTGAACCTGCTCAGCCTGACAGGAACAGCAATAAAATGTTTGTTTGGTTGGTTGTTTCCTTTCAGATGAACGTGTGAGGCACAGAAATCTCCAGGGTGAGCAGGAAAGGCAGCAGCAGAAGCACAGCCCTGGGATAGCACAGGCACCTGGTGAGGGCTGAAGAAGTTATCCAAAAGACATGAACAAAATTGTTCTTACCCAAGAGCTGTATAATCAGTAGAATTACTGATTCAGCTTGCCAAGGTTGGTTTAAAACTGGAATAGTTTTTGTTGTGGGGAGCAAAAGGGTTCCTGAGAACTGCTCCTGCAATTTCTCATGAACTCTCTCAAGGCCACTCATTGCTGTGTTTCTGTGCCTTCACTGACACCCGTTCCTATGCACTCACAAAGACCCTTGAAAATACAAGTTAGATGACCTCTGCTGACTCCCAATCATATTAAATTTCATGTTTTTATCAGAGGAATTCATTACCCTTATTGTTAAGATATAGTGAATAACTGGCAGCTTTTTGGAATTAGACAGCAGTCTGATGTTCTTAGATGGCACTTTGAACATACTTTATATGCTTTGACATTTTATTACATTTAATATTGTAGGATGCCCCAAGGTGCTTTAACCTGGAGGCTGCTATAAAAATAAAGCTGAAATGCATCCCAGGAGCATTTTGGGAAAGCTTGGCTGTCGGGTCATTGGTACACAGAGCCAACAGTAAAAATACACAGTAAAACAGTTTCAATAACCCACTAAAAATGCATCATTTATTCCATCTTATTCATCCCAGTGTGCAAAGAGAGCTCTGGAACCACTACAGCTCCTCTTCCTAAAACTACACACGGAGACTTCCAGAGTGAGGGCCCCACACAGAGTGAGAATTGTGTGAGGGAAGGCTGAAAGAAGGGAACTACAATGTCTTCACAGCCAAAAATTGTCCTGTTTAGACTTTAATTTTTCATGCATAAACTGGGGCAAAAGAGGAACTGAATCAGAAGTAGTGGAGGGATCTGTAGGAAAGCCTAAATGATGCTGTAAATCTTGAGTACCTTTTCCAAGCTGTTTTGCTCAATTTCTCTCTCCCAGCTGCACCCAGAGCAGCTCTCCAGGTGATTTGGGAAAGGCCCATCTTTTCTCTTGTGCTGCTGAAAGATTTGTCAGGGGCTGTACAGAGCTCTGCAATCTGTGGGTGTCTTTGGACACTCACTGGGAAGGGGACTGGAGTTTAACTTTCACCTTCATGGGAATGTTTCCAGGTTGGGATATTCTGGTGAGATAGGTCTGTTAAATAATTTCTATAACTTTGAGTAAAACAGATTATTCTGAATCCTACAGTCACCTGTAAGAAAGAAAATAGTCCAGCCTCACAGACCCTAAAGAAAGATTGTTCTATTGTATTTTTACAATTAAGATAAGAGTCTATGATTTTCTCCTTGTTATCTGAATGAAAAATAAGCATTCATATAAACCCTGATTATTAAGAATCCTAACTGCTGTCATTATTGTATAGCTTTTTATGGCCTCAAAATAAAGCTGGGAGATGGAACATTTGTAAGTGCTTTAATAACTGGTTGTCACTTGCCAAAGAATGGACACCAAGGTTATCAGCTATTCACACACAGAGCCTTGGAAACTGAAGAATATGGAGTTATTAATTTCAAAGCAAAGAACTGAGTTTACTGACTGGTAAAGAAACCAGCTTTGTGGTTTGCAGGAAACAGGGGTTTTCTGTGGGATGCAGGGTCTCAGCCCAGGGGAAATCCTCTGAGGCAGAAACACACTCTGGCCTCTTACAGGAAGTTTCCCCTCTGTTCCATGTTGGGTCATGTGGTGGTGCAGGTAGAGATAAAGCATGCTTTTTAAAATTAAAGTTTACTTTATTCAAAGAAACTCACTGAGTCACAACACCAACTGACTTCTGGGGAATTAATCCTCAAATCAATGTGGCAGCATCGTCTCAAAAAAAACCCCCATGTATTTCTATACTTTCATTTTTGCTTATATATGCAATTACATATACCTATACATGTAGAAGGAACTATTAGTATTATGTTATCATCTAATAAAAACCTCCTGAAAGCTTAAAAATTGGATATGGCTATTCCTGTCTCATGGCAAAGCATTCCTTGCATATCTGAATGCTGAGAGTTTCACTACCAGTGTGTGAATTTGCTCCTTTAGATTCTTCTTTAAAAGAAAAAAAAAAACCCAAAACAACAATGTTGAAGTCTTTGGAACAAGTTTTAGTTTGTTTTGCAGTGTTGTTAGTGTATTGTGAAATATCACATCATATTAACTTATTTTTTCTGTCTCACTTGCTTTAAGGTAACAGGACAAATGCATTGTAGGCTGGATTTAAGTGCATGAAGTGATTTAAAATCATTTTTCCCTTATGAATAGTATCTGTCTCCAACATCCAGTGATGCAGTGGTTAATTTGGGATTCTCCAGGGATGCCTGACAGTGACTGGCTTCCAGCTTTCCCATCCCAGCATCACAACCTCATTCACAGCTCCTTTCATCACTACTGTGCCATGGGCAGCCAACAGTCTGTTCTGTGGGATTGGGATAAGGGAATAGGGCAGGGATCTGTTCTCTGGGATTGGGATGAGGGAATAGGGCAGGGATCTGTTCTGTGGGATTGGGATAAGGGAATGGGGCAGGGATCTGTTCTGTGGGATTGGGATGAGGCAGTGGCAGGGATCTGTTCTGTGGGATTGGGATAAAGGAACATGGCAGGGATCTGTTCTGTGGGATTGGGATGAAGCAGTGGCAGGGATCTGTTCTGTGGGATTGGGATAAGGGATCATGGCAGGGATCTGTTCTGTGGGATTGGGATAAGGCAGTGGCAGGGATCTGTTTCCAGCTGCTTGGCCAGCAATTCAGAAGCAGAGCAGATCCTGGGAAACAACAACTGGCAGAGCCTAAATGGCTCTTGCTGGTTCTTACAACACAGGGTGAGATCCAGAGATGTTTGGAACTGCTGGAAAGTGCCTGCCAACCCTATCAGAGATATTTACATGCAATTCATTTCTGCTAATTTCTGCTCTCACAGTGTGGAGGGACTTTGAGGTTTAATATTTCAATGCAAGGCATTCCCTGATGAGATTTTTAGTGCCCTTACTCTGGAATCTGCAGGCCTGGTTGTACTTTTAGCTACAATATTTACTGAAACTCACCTGTACTGAACAAAATGCAAAGTATACAAATTGAGGTACAGTCGATGTCAGTCCCTTGGGAAAGCTGGGAAGGATGCAGAATCCATCCTGGCAGATACAGTTGTTTTTGGCTTGGCTCCCCCACTTGAATTCTCCATAACTTGCACAGTGAAGGTGAATTATCACAGGTGATTCTCCTAGGGGAGACTCTCACTGCCAGGTACTGGGAAAGATGTGAAATGTGCTGCATAGGAGATGCAGATTTGCATATTGCCCAAGTTTTCCAGGTCTCCTCTCAGTTGCTTTCTTACATTTGTCCAGGAAGGACAAGAGACTCCCAAAGCACCTGCAAGACAAAGGAGCCTTGGTGTGGGGGTGCAGCACTGAGGGAATATTTTACAGGAACACTTTGCTGCCATTTTCTCTGTTCTAGTCAAAGGCTCTGCAATCTCTCCATATTTATTGCTTGTTTTAATATACATTATTTAGAGTTTTTCCTGACCTTCATCCCTGGCTCTGAACCACACTGTTTAATTTGTGCAGATGGACACAAACGCTTCCCCTGCAAATGTAAAACGTGGCTCTGAGATTTTCTGGGTGTGACTGCTCAGGTACTGGCTGGGAAGGGTCTACAGACCTTTCATGTTTCAAAGGCTTTGGAAGGATCTTCCAAAGCTGGCCTGGACATCTCCACTCTGCACTGGGAGTTCATGGATTAAACACAGGTCTGAAGAGAGATGTGGCATCATTCATCAAGTTGGACAAGAATATTTCCCAGTTTGAATGTCTGGCCCACCCCAGTGTGGGAAGAAACATTCCCAGACTCCTCTTTTCCAGTAATTCCTCAGCTTTTTGTGCCTGGAGACAATTAAGTCTGTTCCATTCACCCTTATGTGAATCCAGCTGCAGCAGTGTGAGATAGATGGAGCCCTCAAATTTCAGTAAAATCCTTCTATCCACTCACCCTGGGGCACTGCAGTTTTTTATTTTTAATGCAGGGAAAACTGAAGCTCAGTATTACATCTCCTTGAAGAAATAATTTAAATTCCTAAATGGATGCTGTGTTTGAAGCATTATAATCTGCAGCTATTCTGATTATTTTGTATTTCCCTTTCAAACTGAAGGTGGGAATTAGGGGTGCTGCAGTCTTTGAGTGGAAGATAGTTGAATTTTGGCTTTCTGCATCATGAAACAGAGGATTTCTGTGACAACCATTTATACAAATGGGCCAAGGCATATCAGAGGCTGATGTAAGTGCTGCCAACGCCTGAGCCTTGTCAGGTTTGTGCCTCCTGATCTTCACTACAAAGAAACCGTGCAAACATGTCACTTTATCACTTTGAGGAGTTAATTTGTCATCCAGGATGGTTTTAATCTCCAAGAGCACGACCATTTCCGAATTGTTTGTTTTATAACTCTGCTCTGAGAGAGCTGTTGCCTGCTTTGATGTGCCTGTTGCTCTCGCCACAGGCAACAAAACAACATCAGAGAGCAAAATATTGACAGTGCACAAGGGTCCTGCTGACCACACTGTGGGGAAGGGCTTGGTGTGCCCAGGAGAGTGGTCACTCTATGGCCAGGTCAGTGATCACTCTATGGCCAGGTCAGTGGTCACTCTGTGTCTGGAGCAGTGGTCACTCTGTGGTCAGGACAGTGGTCACTCCAAGGCCAGGGCAGTGGTCACTCCATGGCCAGGTCAGTGGTCACTCCATTGCCAGGTCAGTGGTCACTCTGTGGCCAGGTCAGTGGTCACTCTGTGGCCATGCTGGTGGCCCCTCCCATGTGTCCCCCCCAGCCCCGTGTCCCGCAGGGGTTCCCAGGCTCTCCTGTGTTGGTTTCTGAGGTGAAATCGGGGAATTTTGGCCCTTGTGCAGTGCCTGCCCCTCCCCAGGTGGGAGCAGAGGGCTGCTGACAGCTGAAGTAATTTATTATGGAAAATGTTCCGGGTTGGGGGGTTTTGGCAGGTTCCTGATCTTTGCTTTCCTTGTCCCACCTGGGAGACATCACTGCTGAAGGCTTGGTCTCTGGAAGTATGGGAATTATGGCTCAGTTAAATAATTTAGGAGTCATTCTCTTCTTCATTTTCTGTCCAAAACTAAATTCCAACTGAAAAATTACTGGCATTTTTCTCCTCAGAGTGTGAGCACTCATTGTCTAAGGTATTCAAATGACAAGAGCTTGATGGCTCCATTCTCTTTGCACCAGCTCTATCCAGGTATTTTGTGGATCCTGATTTCACCTGTACCTTGAGCACATGAATTTTTAAAGAAATTTTTCTCTTTTTCTTCTCTTTTTTCTTTTCTCTTCTTTTCCTTTCAAAAAATTTTAGTTGGTCTGGAGATGCCTAGGAGCCACTGTATATTTAATATGACAGAAAACTTTAAAAGTAATTTCTGTTTTTAACTCTATATTTTTGTATACATAACTAGAACTATAAATAGAACATTCTTGTTAACTTATTTATGAGGGTTGGAATATTGGGATCATCAATATCACATTGCAGTAGTTAAAGGTTTCATCAAGATAAAAAATTTAAAGGGAAAACCAACTTTGGGCACAGCTTGGTTAGTGCAGTAATAAAAGTATTAAATTGGAACTGATGGAGGTCAGAAGCATAAGCCAGAGAGCCACAGTGACATGGAAAAAAGGCAAATATGGCAAGATGTGGGTATTATACAGGCCCTGAAAGGAAGGAGGGTAGGAAGGAGACTGTTAAATATCCAAAAATACAAACCCCATATACCATATACCTGGAAGTAGAGGCAGTTTGAAGCTGCATTTTACTTGGTTTGCTGGTAAATGTTTTGGAACAACTGGGTGGAATTTCAACCCAGGAGCTGCACTAGCTGCTCTGAGAGATGCTGGTGGACAAAGGAGATTTGCCTGGAAGGAACGTGCTGCCTTGGTTCCCAGAAGTTCAGCAGCTTGTGGAAGGGCTGAGGGTTTTCCAGAGCAGAGGGCTCCTTGGCTGAGGTCACCAGGAGGCTCTGGGGCTCTGTGGGGACAAGATTTGACAGCACAGAGCAAAGTTCTTCTTTTGCATCTTTGATTTCTGGAGCTGTGCTGACAGTCTGTCACTGCCTGCCTGTGATTGCTGTGTGTGTAAACAACCCAGACCACAAACCTCAGACCCAAAGTGCTGGAAGATAAGGAACCTGCAGGATTTTCTGCCTAAGAAACCTAGGAATAAGTCAAAACCAGTATTTTTCCTACCTAAAATTTGACAGTCGCATATAATTAAATATATATGTGAACACAAACATATCTGTATAAAATTGAAGCTACATGCTCAGCTTGAGTAACAAAGCTCAGGGATGTGGTTTCCAGCACTCACTTCTGGGCATTGTTTAGTTTTAGAGAGCTGAAAGCCTTTGCTTTTTGTGTTGGGTACTCAGCTGGGCTTTTCCTCCCCTCCTGCCAGCTGCTGGCAGCATCCCAGAGGACAGAATGCCCTGGAGCCCTCTGAGCTCTGTGTGCAGCCCCAGCCCTGTGCACGCTGAGCAGCCAGCACGGGGCTGTCCCAGCCCAGGCACGCTGTTCCCATGGCTGGAGCTGGGCACTGGGATCCCTGACTGGCTCCAATGCCAGTTCTTGGTTGGATTGGCAGAGAACCCTCGAGATTCTGGCAGAGCAGTGAGAAAAGAATGGCTTGGCCTGTGCATAAGTCAAAAAGCTGGGAGCAAACAGTTTGTGTTTACATATTCCTCAGGAACATGGACACCTGTAATTCTGTGTGTGTTCTTTGCTCAAGCAAAACTGCCAGGGTGAAAACCCTGCCATTTAAAATTCCCCTGCTGTGGAGGAATGCAGGCTACTTCAGACCCCCACATCAGAAGCAGTTATTTGGTGTGGGGTCCTTTTGTTATATTCCTGATTGCTGGCTCTGATAGCTGAGGCTTAATTCATGGCTGTGAACATGAAAAAACCTCTCTATGATAGCCACTCTATTTTGTCCTGCTTGAATTTATGATATGCTGTGGTCATCATTCAGTGGAAATCAAGAGCTGGGAGTAGTGGTTTCACATCAATACAGTCAAATCACTGCTAAAAACTGGAGTTATTATCCTTTAAATTTGATTTTGTGGGCAAATTGCAGTTGCCAGCTCCTCAATTTGATTTGTTCCAAAAATATAAGAAATTGAAAATGCCAGGAGGCATCAGTCCTGTAAATATATTAGTGCCATCTGGAGCGGAGTGACCTTGGACATTTTGCTTGGCCTTAGTATCTTATTGTTGAAAGTAATTCAGCCATTAATACTTGATTGAGTTTGTGCCTGTGACTACACAGAGCTTGATCTTTACCTCTCACTCAAAGAGCAGGTGGCATCTAATTTAATAAGGTATTAAATGTGCATTATAATAATTTGTTGGTTTTCTTACAGAAAAGGAGCAAGCAAATAAATATAGATTGCTTTGAAATCCACTGTGTGCGCAGTACAGGAAAGAGAACAAGATTTCTGGGTTTTGTGACAGCCTCAGTGAAGCACAACAACTAATTTTAGAGGTACCTGGCTTTCAGTTATTTTTTAGAAGGTTTAAAAAAAAAAAAAATCTGCTTGTACCTTAAATCTCTATCACGTTTTGGGGAAACAATTTCTAGATTAAAATTACTTTGGGACTGGTGAAATGTTACACTATTGATACAGGGCCCAGTGAAAATACTGGGAAGAATTCAATTGATTTGAAGTGAGCTAAAATTTCAGGGGCTTCACAAGGTAATTTACATCAATGAGGTGAAGAGAAGCAAACCTTTGGCTCACTGGAGGTTAAGTGTGGTCCAAACCTCACTGTATGCCTCCTGCAGCTGATTTACCCCTGGGTATTTAGGGATGGGCTCATTAACATCAGTCATCCTGCTCCTGTTGTAACATCAGCAGGGCTTGTAAGGAGCTGGTGCCTTAGGTTGTAAGGGAAAATGAGCAGCTCTAACAGCAGCTGCCTTCTTGCCAACAGAGCTGTTCATTTTAATAGCAGCAGTGTTTTACAGAACTCTGCACACAGAGCAGATTAATAGCTGGAATCACGGAAATCTGAAGGAAATTTGTAATGAGCAGAATCGTGGTTGCCTGGTCTCTGGCAAGGTCTGAGGTCTCGCTGATCTTAAAAAGATTAATTATGGTTGGACTCTGTCTAAAGGTATGTACAGCTAACATGGTTGTTGGGAAAGCCTTTGAAAACAAAGAATGTTTCTCCAAGGCAGTGAGATATCAGTGAACTTTTCAAATGCGAAATGCACACTCAGAGAGAAATTAACTGAGGGCTTTGGAGCACTCTAGGGTTAAGTTCACCGCCAGTTAGGAGAAAAGATTTTTTTTTTGGTGCCATATCTTTGCCTAGCCTTGTTCATAAACTCAGATAAGCCCATTTGTACATGAGGCTGGTGTGCAGGTCCTTGGGAAGGTGACAGCCTGATCTGCTGCCCTGTGCAGCCTCCTGCTCCAGGCAGGACAGAGCCCAGAGCCTGTGCTGGGCCACTGGGGCCAGAAAATGCAATGAACGCCTAAAACCACAGAAAGCAAAGACTGAAATATGAAGAAACACTAATTTCATAAACATGATTTGCTCAAAGTGTGAAATAACTCAGAAAAAGAGTACTGGCAAATTGCTGCAGATGACCCAGGAACTGCCCTGATGGAGGAAGGGCAGGAAGCATGGCCCTGGATGGGGCAGCCTGCTTTGGATTGAGGGAAGGGCCAGGGCTTCCCCTGAGCTGAGTGGCAGATTTTCCATCAGACTGAGCCCACAGCCTGCTCTCCGAGCTGAATTTCACCTGCCACAGTTACTTGTGATGTCACAGCATCATCTCTAATAAATGAAATCCAGAAAGACAGGGATTGCCAAAGTGAAGATCTGCTGATTGTTTCAGAGCAAGGCCTAAGCTCAGGCAGAATTCAGTGTCAGCTCTGCCAGGGAATGGTACCACTGATAGTTGGATATCTGGGAGCTTCAGTGCCTTATCTCACTATTGCTTATGGAGCACTTCAGTCAATCAAATCCATATGACCCAAAAATGCAACTAAGTAACTTGTCCATGCCTTAGCAGTGACATTAAATATGACCAAAGGCTGTTGTGTCAGGCTGGTCACTTGAAAAGGGACAGTGTTTACCTGGGGATTCCCATGGAACCACCAAACTCTTTGTATTGCAGGTTCACAAACCTTAAAACTGACAGAGAGTAGTTTTTTGTAATGTAACTAATTGTACTTAATAGAAGTACAGACAAAATTGTATCATTAGATGCCCTTCTTGAGAACCATAATGAAAATAGGCAATAACAGTACTGACTCCTTCTCCAGTCTCAGCTGGTCCTGGACAGAGGGGCTCATGCAAGCATAACTTTATTTGTCATTTAGAGGATTGTTAAAGACCAAAAGGATCTGAGAGCCAAGCAGATCTACTAGTGCTTCCTTAAAAGTTTCCCTTAACCATGTGCTATGTGCCTTGTGTTGGATTAAATCTTTGTAAGGAAAAATGGGGTTCAAAAATAAACTTTGAATAATCAGATGAGTGAATTTAATCGCAAATTTCCTGTAATTCTGCAGAGAGTTGTTCTGAATCCTGACGTCTCATACACCATATTTTAACAATACTTGTACTTGCATTATCAAAACCCACATAAAGAAGCATCAGTTATCACAGTTTAAGTGGTTGTAAGTTTTTCCTGCTTTCCCTTTGCTAGGATGTAGAAGAGGAGAATTTAGGAAAACCTTTGGAATTCTGGGGTCTATTGTCTGAGAGTTTTACTGATATTCCTTACAAAATACCTGCTGAGAGTCATCCATTCTGTGTGAGCAGTGGGAATAACCAGTGTGGAAACTGGCAGGGCTTGTATACAGTTTTCTGCTTCCATCCAGACCATGAACACTGAACTCTTGGAATCATAGTGGTTTGGGTTTTTTTCCATTACTGAGAGAATTATGCATCAAAATTTATATTAAAATAATCAAAACATTTTATATTAAAATAATCTTCCCCTTTCCAGGCCAGCCCTTACCCTTGTGAGGATTTCTCTCACAGTGTCCTTGCTGCTTCCATCCCAGGGGGGAATAATTATGTCCTTGTTGGGGATTGTGTTTGGCAGCGGGGCTGAGGTGGTGCCTCCCACCCACCTTTGGGCATTTAGAGCAGCACAGCCACTGCAGGGGTTGGGATTCTCTTCTCCCCTGTTCCTCTAAGCCAAGCTTAACATGCTGGGGGAGGCTGGAAATGAGCTCCAGGGGGATGTGGGCAGTGCTGGCACCATGGGGCTGGGTGGTGCTGACCACAGGAACTGCTCTGGGAACCAGCACCCACAGCTCATCCAGAGTTGGGCCACAGCTGTGCCACATCTGATCCACATCTGATCCACAGCTGGGCCAGAGCTGATCCACATCTGATCCACAGCTGGGCCAGAGCTGATCCACAGCTGATCCACAGCTGGGCCAGAGCTGATCCACATCTGATCCACAGCTGGGCCAGAGCTGATCCACAGCTGATCCACAGCTGAGCCACAGCTGAGCCACATCTGGGCCACAGCTGATCCACAGCTCATCCACAGCTGGGCCAGAGCTGATCCACAGCTGAGCCACAGCTCATCCACAGCTGGGCCAGAGCTGATCCAGAGCTCATCCACAGTTGATCCACAGCTGATCCACAGCTGGGCCACATCTGATCCATATCTGATCTACAACTGAGTCAGAGCTGATCCAGCGCTCATCCACAGCTCATCCACAGTTGATCCACAGCTGATCCACAGCTGGGCCAAAGCTGATCCAGAACTGATCCACAGCTGATCCACAGCTGATCCACAGCTGGGCCAAAGCTGATCCAGAGCTGATCCACAGCTGATCCACAGCTGAGCCACAGCACAGCCAGGGATGGCTTCAGTCAGGGGCAGGCATTTCTGAGCTGCCTGCTTTGCCTCCTGTGTTTGTGTTTCAGAACTGAACTCTGCTTTCTGAGTGTCTGTGCCTGGATGGGAGAGTTGATGTTTTCATTCTCTAAGTGCCTGCTGAAATGGATAAATAGTGAGGCATAAACACTCTCACACTTGCTGAAGCTGCAGAACAGCAATACAAACCTCCACTTATGTGACACTTCTGAAACCGAGTTTGGGGCCTCAGATGGAGACAGACAGAAATGGCTAAAAAGTCATTGCCAAACCACAAGCACTCCATTGAAGGAAGAGGAATAGACTTGGCAGACAAAACAAACAATGCCGAGTGTGCTGTAAAGCCCAGCGCTTTCCTTTTTATTTTTCAACTCAGCTGGAACATCACGCTGTGATTTATAGAAAGGATGTGTAGCGCTCACATCCCTGCCTTTTGGTCTCACAGCCAGTAAAGAGCAGTAAAGCAACCTTTCCCCCAGCCTGCTTTCTCCAAGTTGTTTTATTTGCTGCTGGTTTTCATTGAGCTGGCACTTTGCAGAAATGTGGAAGTTCCTTTGGAACATTTTTAAAAATCTTTAATCTCTGTCCGTGCAGCCAGCTTGTTTCTCTTGTATACCTCTCCTTCTAGAAACTGTATTCCAGAATAAAAGTAATTCATCCAGGCTGGAGTTAATTATCTTGGGATAAAAAACCTAAAATTCCTTTCGTGTGCTATGTTTATCCTGGGACTTAGACCAGACCAGAACAGCAGAATTGGCAGAACAGAATTGTGAGTGCTGGGAAGCTTTCCCTGCAGACAAACCTCAGACACGTGGCCCCAGCTGCCAGGTTTTACAGACACTCCTGACAGCCAGAAGAGAGCACATTTCCCAGGCACTGCCAACTTCCACACACACTGAAATCCGAGGCTTCCCCTGCCTCAACAGGGATTTTCTGAAAGAAACCATCTCCTCTGCCAGGTTTTCTGCAGGAGAGGCACCTGTGGGGAACAGGGCAGGGCTGGGCTGGTTTTTATGCTTTGCAGAGGCCTCTGAGCCCTGAGCCAGTGCACAAAGGCATCAGAGTCTGAGTTATGGCTCCTCAAACTCGGGGAGGAAGAAGTTCTTTTGCAATATCTCAGGTAAAGAGCAGTGCAGCAGAGCTTGTTACATTGATGGTCCTTTACTCTGACATTTTGATTTAGTTTAAAATTCTGTTTAAACTTTACTTCTAGATAGTAGTGCTTAAATTTTTTATTGGCAGGCTGCTTGGAACTAGTCCATCCAATTTGTTTTCCTTCTGTGGATTGGCTGACAAAAACACAAAAGTAAACAGTAGCTTGGAAATCAGCTCTGAAACTTTAATGAACCTGGGGACTGTCAGAGGAAGGGGTTCTGTGGGAGAATTCAGCTTTGGTTCTCCCACACCTCCTTTCTTGCTTGGAAGTTGAGTCAACCTACCAAAACCATCAAGAGTAAGTGCCTCATATTTAGTTAAGCTTTTTTAGGGTCTGAAAAGTCTGATCAAAATGCTACACTTTTGTAAATGCCTTTTTGCTGGTGGCCTATTAAAACAATGTCTACATGTGCACTGTAGCTCCTGGAGTGGTGAAAATCAAAGTATCTTACAAATGTTGAGGGTGGTTTCAGTAATTCTTGCAATTATCACAGGTTTAGCTATACTCTGTTGAATATTGAAGACAAGAAATGTTATTTCTGCCTAAGTTAAATTTCTCAGAATTCTGCTATTAGGTCAATTTTGTGATTGTAAGGAGTGACACCAGGGTTTAACTTTGTCCATTCCAAATAGCAAAGGATGTAATTTTCTGCTGAGGTATGGGCTGTGTAATCAGATATTCAGGTTGTTTTGTAATTTGTTCAAAACACTTGAAGCCTAAGAATGGAACCCTCAAATCTGATGGACAATCTTACAAGTGTACTCTAAATTGCGGGTTGTTATTGTAGAGAAGAAAGAATTAACTGCTCAAAGAAATTGTACTGATCTTCAGAAATTTGTATTTTGTTTATCTGAAGAGTTATTACCTTGAAATTAATTTTGTTAAATAGACTTTGGTCTTTTAAGTGCTTCACGTTTACGCTAATAAAAAAGCATAATTTTTAAACCTACAAAATGTAAACCTGCTTTAAGCATAGAAAAAAAATATCATCTCATCTCTTCTGAGCTGCTCTGTGTAATCCTATAGGCAGGGAATTTCTAAAACAAATACCTGGGAAGGAGCAGCCCGTTTTTGACAGGCACATTTGCAAGGCACCGAGGCAGTTCTTTGAGAAATTTCCTCTGAATTAAGTTCAGATGTTCTCACTGCAGGGAGATTTCATTATTCATTTAACTCTTTTGGGAACAAAGGTACAGATCTAAAAATCCTTACCCTGGAAGATGCTGAACTCCCTCAAATGTCTCTGCTTATTATGTGTCCCTAGATCAGCCCTACAACTTCAACACAGAGGACCAAATCTATCCCACGTGTGAGTCTTTCAAATTCAGGGAAGCTCTGCTGAGGGTGAACTTGGCTATCAACAGCTCCTTAGATCTAAATATCAGGGTCATTGCTTAGATCCTTTGGTCCTTGATGTAGGTGTCTCAGCTCATGAAAGGATCACGGCTATTTAAATATTCAGGGACAAGCAGTGCCTGTGAGAGCAGCAAGAGGCTTCTATCTTTCAATGGTAAAGGGCCCATAAATTCCAAATGTAGGGAAGGGAAGGAGGAGAAAAACCTGCTGTGGAAGAGGTAAAAAATGGCAAACTGCAAAGACAGACATTTCAACAAGACAAAAGGAAAAAAATATCAAAAGTATCTAGTACTTACAATCTAGAAAAATCACTTTTTTTTTCTATACAACAAATTGTAAAATGGTGCAGTAATGCAAAATCCCAAAGCTTCACCTGGTAACTGTGGCCCCATTTCTCGTTAGAAGGAGCCAGAACTCATTTTCATACTGTTCAAATCTGGGTTGGTTTTTTTTCCTTTTTTCCCTTCCCCTTCTCCTCAAAGAATGCTTTTCGTTTTAGTTTTAGTTTTAGTTTAGAATGGATTTAGTTTTAGTATTTACACACAGTATGGGAAAAAGAAAGAATCAAGGTCATATTCTTCCTTTCATTATCAAATTATTATTCTTGTGGCTTTCCTCACCTTTGGCTGAGCAGGAAGGTTGTCCAAGTCTGCACTGTCTGTGCCTCCTGCTAATCCATCCTGGTGTGGGAGGGAGCAAGTGGCTGTGATCAAAAGGAAATCCAGCCTGAATACATGGAGAAATAAAATGGATTTATAGTGCCTTCAGAAGAACATACCTTTGTGCTTTTGAGTGAGCATCTCCCTTTGTACCAAGGTGACTTTTATCAACTCGAGGAACTTCCTTAATTTTTTGTTTGTTTGTTTGTTTGTTTAAAATGCAGCTGTTGAGCCTTGGGGGCTGCAGCATTTAGAGTTCACTTTCTACCTGTTTCAGAAAGGGTGTCAGAGCAGTTTGTCTCCTGGGCAGAGACAAATGGGGCTGGCTCTGTGCAGTGTCACACTGCAGGACACGTTTGTGGCAGGGCTGGGCACTCAGCTGCGGGATTTGCTGGGTTTGGATCCGTTGTAAGGCAGGTCAGGGGGAGTTTTTTCTCATTTCTCAATTTTAAATATGTAGTCTCCTGCCATGAAGGCATTTATGGCTTTTTTTTTTTTTTTTT
>WEIU01008634.1:354936-464871 GCA_013389925.1 Aegithalos caudatus
TTTTTTTTTTTTTTTTTTTTCCCATATGAAACATTTAAAGTGAAACTTTTAAAAGTGCATAATCAAAACTGTCAGGCCTGAAGAGCCCCGGGGAGAACTTTTCCTTCAGTAAATGCTTCCCTACTGCTGGGAACTGCTAGAAGGTGCAATATATTTGTCAGATGATCACGTTTCCCTCAGGGTTCTCCTGGTAGCAGCCATGGGGCTCTTCAGGATGTGCAGAAAGGCAGTGAAATGTTTCATTTCCTGGGAAAGCTCAGCACCAGCTCTGGGTTGTACAGGCAGCTGCACAAATTGTGCCCCCATCTGTTGGGTGTGCTGAGCTTCTGGATTTGCTGTTCCTCAAAGCTGACATCCCTTGCTTGCCCCAGAGCTGGAAAATGGCACAGAATGTGTTTGGGGGCAGGCTACAGGTGCCTTGGGGTTGCCTGAGCTTCACTGGCCTATTTGTCATCCTGGTCCTAATTAACCAGGTGGGGCTTTTGGAAAGAATAAATTACTTCCCCTTACAATGCATCTATAAATGCTCTTAGAATTTAAGACTGGAAAGTAATCAAAATTGTTCAAGTCCGTTTTGTTTACTATTAAATACGTTGTTTGTACTGTTTGCAAAAGTCTCCAGAATTGCCTCATCTTTCACAAGGACATTTACGGAGTGGTTTGCTGTATTTGAAAGGGCAGAGCTTTCTGAGTTTTCCAAAGCAACCATCACTCTCTGAACGGACTTAGCACCTACCAGAATCATTGAAACAGAAAGAAAACAGTATTATAATCCTGTAAAAGCTGTCATGAATATCATAAAGTCCCCAGCAATGGCACTGTAGGCAGATGTATGGACAAAAACTGTTCTGTGGCCAGCAAAGTCCTCGCTGTGCTTTAAGAGGCACAGCACTGAGCTGTGCTCTTGACCTCTGAATAAATATGCTCCTTCTCCAGACAGCATCCACATTCCAACCACATCAGGAAAAGTTCCCCAAAGTATTTACTCCTGAATTCAGTTTCTGCTGACTACAGCTCTGTCACACTTAACACACAAAACATATGTTAGTACATTCCAGGTTTTAGCATGGAAGCCCTTATGGAGCAGGATTTTGGGCTGTTGGTTTGTTTTATAAAATCAGCCATCCCTCGAGACAGAAATCGGAATTTTTCCAGCGAGTTGTGTTGGCAGGTGAGCTGTGCAGCCTGTGCAGTTTGTGTTGTCCCATGACAGTCTGCATGCAGCACAGTTATGAAATGTGCATATTATGCTGTAAAGTTGAGGGAAAAGAGGATTTTATGTGTGTAAGTTATGGAACATGTAAAGCACGTGGTGCACACAGATCTGCCTGGTGACAAGGCAACAAGCTGCTCCAGATCAGCTTCCCCTGCAGGGAAAGAGCCCAGAGAACTTGGGTGCCCAGATCCTAAGAAATCCAAAAGGGGTAAATTTCTTGCCTCATAAATGGACTTTCAACAGCCCTAAAATAATAAACCAGAACTTTACCAATCTCTAAACCAGGCTCTTATGTTATCAGGAGAAAACCAGCCATTTTTTGTAAGAGGGACTGGATGTCTGACTCCCTAAACTCCTTCATCTTGTTGCTTATATGGAAAAGTCCACTGTGCTCCTGGGGGGAGCTGTGGAGTTTTCCAGTGCAATTTCTGGATATGAGAGAGAGGCAACTGAACTTGTGCTTTTCTTTAGCCAGTGGTGAGAACCAGATGAAAAGTAATTCATGAGGGCAACCCCATCAGCCTTTGTATTCTAGAAGGACAAGGGCCTGGGTGTCATAAGCATTGCACTTACCCAGTGCTTTCAAAATCTGATCTTGTCTATTTACTCTTCCTTGGTTCTTGAAAACATAGATGATATTTTGGAGTTGCCTTCTTTATAGCTCATTCAACATGCTCTTCTTTCAGTGTGATTGCTTTGGAGAACAAGTAAATACAGAATCTGTCTGGGAGGGGATAAGCTCTCCACATGTCTGTGAGGGCAGCCTGATGTGATTGTCACTGGAACTGACACCAGCAGCCTGGATCTCCTCAAAAAGAATTTTCCTGCTCTTGTCAGCACTCATCTGATTTCCAGTGGAGAGCACTGAGGAGCCTGCAGGGCTCTGTGTCCCTGCTCTGCTCGTGGGCTCTGTTTTCTCCTCTGGGCACCCACAGAGGTGGAATGAGCAGCCTGGTGTCTGGCCTGCTCAGCCTTTGTACCTCAGCTGAGAAAGCCCAGAGTTATTGCTCCTTGGGACAGCGTTTTTGGGATGTCAGCACCTGCCCACGCCCGCTGTGGATTGCTTTAACTTCTGCCAGATGGCAGAATTTTCTTTCACTCCAAGCTTCCTTTGAATATAAATGAACAATCCAGAGGCTGCAAGCTCATGTCAGATAAATTGTGCCATTTCAAAGGTTGTTTTCTAGTGATGTATTTTCATATTTCAAACCGCAATGTGTGGTTCTGGCAGCGCAGGCCATCAGGATGCAGCCTATCATTGCTAGCTGCTATTGAGGGGAAAAGTTGCCATCTTTAGCTAGGGATTTAAGGGAGAAGAAACAGGGGGAGAGAGAGATGGAGAGAATCAGATTTAGCAGGATTAGACTTGCCTGTGTCTACATGCTGAATATCAGACTTTAAACTGTGTAGGGTGTTTTACCTTGGAAACCCCTATGAAATGGGAGTTTTAGTAAATAATGAATTGAAAACAGTGCTTTGTGAAGGCAGTTGCCTTTTAACACACTAAGCCTACCTAGCACAGGTGGGCATTTCATGAGTTGCTCCTTGAGCCCTGTTGGCAGAGGCAAGGACAGTGATATAAACCCTCATGCTGGTCATTCATCCCTGCAGGAGAGAGCAGAGCTGGAGGAGCTGGAGGCCATTTCCTACAATGGCAAGGAGTTCCAGCTTGCTTTGGCATTTTCCCTGGACCAGTATGGAACAGTGTGCACAAGTGTCAGCTGTGGCTATTCAGCCTTTAGGGGGTCTCAGGTGAAGCACAGTGCTGTAAGCACACCTTCTCTGTAAGGGCTTGCACTGCAAACAGAAATCAAATCAATCACTGGGCTCACCTTGGCTGGGCACTGAGTGCAGCACGGGGAAATGCAAACCCAGAGGTTCCAGGTGAGTGTTCCAGACCATGCTGAACCCATGGTGAGAGACTCCCTGCCCATGAGTGCCCTAAAGCAAGCTCCAGGGCTGGCCTGCCAGCCAGGGGAAAACTGGGCACTGGGGGCTGGGTGCCCTAAGAAACAGGCAGGGCTTGTGCCCCATAACTGGGCAGGGTTTGTGCCCTAAGAAACAGGCAGGGTTTGTGTTCTAAGAAATGGGCAGGGTTTGCTCCCTATAAATGTGCAGGGTTTGTGCCTTAAGAAACAGGCAGAGTTTATGCCTTAAGAAATGAGCAGGGTTGGTGTGCCATAAAAAAAGGACAGGGTTTGTGCCCTATAAATGGCAGGGTTGGTGTGCCCTAAGCAATGGAAAGGGTTTGTCCCCTATAAAAGGGCAGGGTTTGTGCCCCATAACTGGGCAGGTTTGGTGTCTTAAGAAATGACCTGTGGATGTTGTGCATGGCAGTTGCTGCAAACTGACTTCTTGGGGGTTCTGTATGGGCTGCTTGCATCTCTTCTTTCCACCAAGAGCACATTTTGGGTGTGTTTAAGCTTTCTCCTGTGTTTTAAAGTCTGAGAGATTTTCCATCCACCCATTTCAAAGCGTGTCGATTTTACGCTGCCAAAATGCAGAGCTTGAAGCAGAGTGAGGAAGTCACTTACAGCAGCCTTGTAACAGCTTTCAACAGCTCGCAGGTCTCCTAAAGCCCAAGTCAAAGCTCTGTCTGCTAGGCTAGTCTGCATTCTGAGATTTTGTACAGATACAGCAAGTACATATTAAAAAGCTGCGGCAGAACACAGGATTAAAGGGTGATATGTGAAGTACAATATCCTCCAAGTATTTGAAGGGAGGGAAGCAGTTGGAGGGTGACAGTCTGTTCCCTGGCAACTTCTGACATTTGTGTTAATTCTCTGCTGGAATGAAAAATAAGCCTTCTGAACTCTTCATGTAAATTGAACTGGTGAAAAACCTGTTTTCAGATTTAAACCAGAGCGCAGGAGCATCTGGGTTTGTGGAGGATGGTGCCATTTGTCCTGGATCAGATGGTTATTCTGGGGCTCTGGCACATGGGTTATTCTCATCCAGGCTTCTCCTTGATTTAATTCTCATAAGGAGGGAGTAAGTTCTTGAAGCATTCTCTGGCTGTCCTCCAGCCACAAGCCAGTGTGCAGAGCTGTTACTACAGTGTCAAGGTTTGTTAGGAGGCAGTGCCATTTGTGAGCTTTAAGGAATATTTCCTGCGTTCATCCCTCTTTGACATCCTTTTTCCAGCCAAGGAATAAGAAACTGCCTAACCTTTGCTCCTGTTCTTTATACCATCTGACAATAAACCTCATCATCAGAGTGACTGGCCAGGCATTTATAACTAAATAGGTATGAATTTCTATTCAAAATTGGGAGGAATTCAGTCTATTCACAGGCTTAGAGTAAAGGATGAGTTAAGTACCCAGCCGGATTGAAGCTCAGACTGGCTGATGTCATAAGTGAAAGCTGTAAGATTGCAGGTTGTGTCCCCTGAGAGAAGAATAAGAAGGGCTTTCTTCCCTTTGTTTTTTCCTCCTCCATTCATTTTCAGGGCTCCACAGCCTTTGCAGAGCCTTCAGGTCCTGCCTGTGTTGCAGTCTCCCTTCCTGGAGGCAGAGCTGGCCATTGTGTGATGTTGAGATGTCTGGGTTTGTTTTCAAAGAGCACACACCTGGCTGAGGCACAATAACACCTATTGATTTTTGGGCTGTTTGTAGAAAGTCTCCTTGGTCTGGAGCACATGAAAGCAGCAATGAGGCATTGTGTGGAGTTAAAAGCAGAATGCATTCTTTCCAAAAGCAGAAACTGCTGAGACTTCCAGATGGTGTGCCAGAAAAGTTTTATTAGCCTTCCGTAGGCTTTTCACTTTTTCCAGATCGCTGCAAAACGGAGAGGCCTCTCCCTCTGATTTTCTTGCCAAGTCCAAATATGAATCTACTGTTTATCCAGATTGCACTGGATTTAACACATTATTTACGTTGCCTGGATCCTTTTTGTCTGGTATCTCAGATTTTGTGCCTGTTGAGATGGAGTCAGGCATTGCTGGAGAAGGACATTTGTTAAAATTGACATTTTAGAACTAATTCTTTCAGGAACAGCAGGTAGGAGGATCTGACCCTGTTACATGACATCTGTGAACCAAAAAAAAAAACCAAAACAAAACAAAAAAAAACCCTAAAAAAGAGAAAATCAAAAATGCTTCTTCCTTAATTTGATCAGTTTAAGTGCTATTTTGGATCATTTGATCACCACTTCTTGTGCCAGGTGACAGCTGTCTTAAGAGAACAACTCAATTTTCTTGTTTATTATGCACAGGTCCTTTCCCAAGGGTGAGTATTTATCCATTGGAGGTAAGATAATGGATACCAAGTTGAAAGAGGTTATATGACAGTAATTGAAGCAATATGTGGGCCTGGTGTATTTAACGATGAGATTTTAGCTGCATATTGATTTAAAAGAAACTTGAGAGAAGAAGTAGAAATTGAAGCTGTTTATTGATTTAATTCATCTTTTCCTTAAGTCTAAGGACTAGAGCATTAATGGAAGAAGGGATATTATTTCTGGCCTGGTATTTGCATATCAAAAGATGACATTTTATAGCAGAATCTAAAATATGTCAGTGGTTTCAATTCTCTTTGCCATATGTGAAATGTGAGGGTTGTGCAGAGCAGCTCCATTAACTGTTCAGGGAGAAGTAATTTCTCCAATGGGCCTGTAAAGTGCTGCAGTCTGAAAGGGCTGGGGGTGCTCAGGACCCAGGAGCCATAGCCAGGTTGAAGGTGTGGTAATCTCCAAGGCTGGGAGCACAGAAGTTTTGCTTTTTACTTTTAACACTCTTTCTATTGTTTGAAAAATTTAGATAAATGAAAAGTCATCTCTCCCCAGCTCCTGAAGGAGCCCACTGGTTTTAAAGCAGGGCCTGTCTTATTACTGTTGCTTTCAACTCTGTTGGGATTTTTTATCCCATAAAATGTTTAGGATTAATTTTGGAATAGCAAGAGGAAAAGTGGTTTACCCCCAATTCTCTATAAAAATCAGTACATATCCTTGAGATTTTGTCTGACTTGCATGCAATGTGAATTTTTGAAATCTGTCAATTTAGACGTTGCAGGGAAAAAAAGCTGGTTTAAAACCTTAGAGATGTGAATCCAAGAAAGCTGCAAAAATTCTCTTAATTGATTTTCATTTTTCTGTGTTCATTTTGGAAAATGAGACTGTAAATTTATCCTCCTCACTTCCTGAGCCATAAAAGCCTCAAACTATTTCAGACAGAAATGAACAAATGACTTCGGTTTTAGCATCTTGTACAATGCAGCTTTTCCTAAATCCAAGTGAAGTTCCATACTGTTCTTTTTTATTAATATTTAGAAGGATGTAAAGGGCCTCTGTCATGCTGTGTACTGTAGAGACTCAGAATAAAGAAATAGCCTGGCTTTTTGAAACCAGTGGTTGAAGCATCGGTGCCAAATCACTTGGAGAAGAAAGGCAGGACACGATCCAGTGAATGGCACAGAGAAAAAGAAATTAATCCCTGGAAAAGGGAAAAAAAGGAAATCTTTTCAAAGGGATGAAGATAGGTTATTTATGCCTGCCATAGTAAATGCAGCAGGAGGTTGCACTGCGTGACATTCAGGTGACACAGAGTGCCTCAATGGGCTGAGGTGTGGCAGCTCTGTGTGAGGCAGATGGGTGGGATTATCCCTCCTCCTCCTCCTCCCCAGCAGTGCTGGATCCCACATGTGCCCGGTGTGTGCTCTCTGAACACCCTGCACAGGCACTGCAGGGTCTGTGCTGAGCTCCCTGTGCCATTTCCAGGCAGGAGATGTCCTTGCAGGGGCTGTGATGTCCCCCAGCACAGCCCAGCATTGCTGGGAGCTGGGGGCTCCCATGCTCCACACCGGGAGGTTCTGAATTACACAACCACATGATGATTCCTGCTCTGAGCAAAGGAAACAGACTCTGTGCTCTTAACTAAAAAAATCACCAGAATCTTACATAATACATAATTAGCAAGGTAAGAGAAGGTAGTCCTTTCGGGGGAGTGACTGTCTCCATAAATACAGGGCTGCTTTCATATGGAAAGGAAATGCCTGGAACCCACCCCCTCCTTTGTTCTTTTCCCATCCTGAAGAACCATTAAGTATGTCCTTGCAGCATTTGTGCTTCCTCTTCCAGCCATCATCTTGCACAGATAATGATGTCTCTTGGTCCATCCCAGTCCCACACTACTCCCCTCTTGCTGAAGAGCAGTTCCAGGATTTTCTTGTTTGCTGATTGAGATGCAGAAATTCACTGTGCAGGCAGAGCTAATTACCCCTCATTATGCATGCATGGAAAGCCAAACAAACCCCCCAAATTAACAATGTTTCTCTTCTATGCTTTTTTCCCCCTCTGCCTCTCCCCTCAGTTATGTCCATCCCTCCTTTGGCATCTGTTCCCTGATTTTTAATGTGCCCTTGGCCCAGCTCACTTTCAAGCCTTGTTTTCTCTCCACTGCCCCCAGATCCTTCTCAAATTGAGAAATGGGTTCTCAGAAGTGACCTTCAGCAGCAGCAACAGCAGTTTGATCTCCAGGGAATCCTGCCCTGGCTCCCCAAGCCCAGGTCTGATCCTTTCATCCCGTGACACCATCACAGGCGGGGCAAGGAGCAAGGAGCTGAGACAAGTTCAACATATCACTGTGCATTAAACAGCTCCCTGGCAGTGGCAGAATGAGCTCTTTTTGTTCTGCTGGAAGATAAACAGCTGTCTCAGTGCAATTAATAACCCTAATGGTTTCTTCCAAAAAATGGAATAATCATAGGATTGAGTAATCAAAACTATTGATTAATGTAGAAGGCCCCTGGAAAAGGTTTAGCACAAAATGTTTCATCCTTCTGGGCATGGTTCCAGTAGAAGCTGTAGTGATGATTGAACAATAGGATTATTATACGAAGTCATCGTTTCCAGAATAGAAAAAAAAAAATTCAGTGCTTTTTTTTTGTCCCTTTAGCAATTCATTCATCAAATAAAATACGGATTTTTGAACAGTGGCATTGTAGCCACCATTTTTTTTTTTTTTTCAGCTGGGCTCAGGATTCACACAATAATCCCATTGGCATCACTGGTGTTTCTATGGTGCAAATTAAAGGAAAATTTTGCTCTTGAAAATAAAATCCTGGCATCTTCATTTGTTTTTATGCAAAGAAAAGTGCTGATTATTTCAAGAGAAGTCCCTACTACCCCCACCACTTTTGTGTTTGAATACTTTTTCTTTGCTTTGCGAAATGGAAATCTTGGAGCAGGAGGTGTGAAGGGAGGGATTAATTTCCTTGGAGTTTAAAAGAGTTCTAATAAAAATTCTGTAACTTGTAACTCCTAGGCTTAATAGTCTCTACAACAAATAATACTTTGGGGAACAATAAATTGTGTAATGATAGTTCTGCTCATATTGGCTAAATCATTATGTATTGCAAAATGTCAGCCACCAAAGAAATCATAACTAAACACACTGCGAGCCTGCAGTCTTGTAAAAGCTCGAGATCATAAAAGGAAAAGTGAGACTAAAAATATTTCAAAGATGCCAGAATGAAAAGGCTAACAACTGTCTTTTTCACGTTTTAAAATTTACCTGTTTTCCCCAGGAGAGCATGAAAATATAATCAATCAAAGCAGGGCTTTTGTAGATCCTCCTGTGATTAATCTAATTATTTTGGAGAGATCAGATGAATTTGCAGCTGATATGAACAGCAGTTTGATTGAAGTATCAAAGGTAGATCAATAGGCCCAGAATATGGATCAAAACATTCTAAGCTAGGGAGTTTAGCATCAATATTTTCATGAGGAGCATCAACAACTGGGACTGCTGTGCTTAAGCTCAGTGAATAAATGTACTATTTTCAGAAGTCACTTGTCACCAAATCAGCATTGCTGTGTCTGAGGCGTTTTCTGCAGATGAGCTTCTCAAAACACCCAAGGAAACTTTCTAAACCCAGAGAGTGGCAGTGGGGCCCTGCAGGGGAAGCAGCTGAGATTTGGGAATTGCTCCTGGTGCTGGAAAGCTGGCAAGACCTGGGGCCCAAAGGGTGGCAGGGGCAGGGGAAAAGCTCTGAGAGCTCAGTGGAGCATGCATGGGAGCATGGTGGCTCCCACCACCTCCTGCAGACATCCCTCACCTGGGCACAGCAGGAATATTTTAGCTTGGAGGTAGGAAAGCAGCTCAGGGAGCAGGGTCTGATTGTAGGGGAATGAGAAACTTCCTACCCAAAGCTCCCAGAGGCTGAAGGGAGGAGAAGATCAGGGCCCATTTTCTGTAGTTCTGCATTAATTCTGCCCCAGTTTAGGTTCCAATGTCTGCTTTGGTCTCCCCTCAGCACACACAGTTCAAAGGATTTTGGGTGAGGATGCCATAGAGGGGTTGGCCACGGGAAAAGATTCCTCTCAAACTTCACTGGAGCTGGAGACCTCAAGCCCTCTCTTTCCCTTCTCCTCCATTAGTGTGACTTTAATTATCCTGATGAAAGATGCAGTGTTTGGCTGGAGCTCTTTTCATAGGGAAAGGTAAGCAGGGAATGCTGATAGGAGACACTCCTGGTCATTAATCCTGTGCTGACCCTGCGTGTGGCCCTGAAACTGATATAGCTGATATGGCAATAGAAAAATCTTCCCATAAGCCAGAGCCAAAGTTAGCAAAAAACACTTCTACACTTCTTTTTCAGAGTTCAACATAAAAAATGTAACACTTGTAACAATTTTCTTTTGATTTCCAAAGAGGTTGTGAAGAACTTATTGCTTTAAAAAATAGTTTTAACCTCTCTGACACTTCAGCTTTTAAAAATCTTAGAAAGAGATTGAGAACACAAACAAGAACTCACCAGCTCTGTAGGTGAACAGTGTCAGCTTTTGGCCTCTGTGCACAGAATAATTTTCTTTCCAGGTTCTTTGTGGATGCAAACATGTACAAATGACTCAGAGTAAGGAATACATCTCGAGAAGGTCATCGAAACATTATCTCCGTTTCTTTCAGCAACTTTACAGTAGCTTTCTAGTCTTTCTTTTAATTTTATCTCCCTAAGGAGGTCTCAGGGTTGCATTCCAAGTTGCAAGGATCCTCCACATGCACTTACAGCACAGGTGAGCACACAAACTAGTGTTATGGTTTTTTATTCTGTAGCATAAAAACTCTTTGGAGAAAATCAGGTTGCTAAACTTTCTCAGGGGTCCTTTTGTTCACAGGGTGATGCAGTCCATAAAAGCCAGGTTTTGGGGTAGGACTAGGGGTGTCTGGGGAATTTCAGGAGTGCTGGAGTGTTTCTTGGCATCTCAGTGTGCAGATGCTGTTGGAAAAAGCCCTCAATGCCTGTCTGCCTCACAGAGCATGTAAATACCAGGAATCTGCTTGACTTCCAAAATGAAAGGTGATAATTTCAGCTGCTTTTCAGCTTGCATTTTAAATGCTAGCTTTGAATTCTTCCTCCATCAGGCATTCAGCAGAATTCTGGCTGGGTCTAGCAGCAATTTTGCCATGGTCTGATCCTTCCCATGACATGCATAGTTTGAAGTTCATTAGTACTTTACCTAACTTGTGCTAGTTAGAAAACTGCACAAATCTTAAACAGAATCAGTTTGGAAATGTGTGAACTGATACCTGATAGCAGCTATGTATTTCTGAAAATAGAGCAAGAAGCAGTTTTGTATATTGGAATAGCTCAGTGATTAGTTTTCACCTGAGGGCAGCACAGCTCCTGGCAGGGACATCTCTGTGCCACTCCAAATGTTTCCACAGACCTCAGTGAATCCTGTTTGTCATTACCCTGTGCAGGGGCCTTCACTCAGGGCATTCTGAGAGCAAGGGACCACTGTGGTCTGAGGAAATGCCATGGCAACCATGGTACCTTATCTCCATGACACTTGCTGTGGGGTTTTATCCAGCCTCACTGTGAACTGGGATTGGCACGAACCAGCTCAAGCTTATGATTGGAATTTTCCATATGAAAGGATGCTCAGGAGTTAAATCTGGAAATCAGGCAGAACCTTTTAGTTTGGATTTCCCTTAAGCCCCAGAAACAGAGAGTTGATGGGAGCTGCTTGCCTTAACAGGAAAGGAAGGATAAAACCTCAGAGGTCCATTAGGCATCACCTCACATTCTGTCTGAACTGTGAGGGAAATGCAGGTTTTGAGTTTTGAGAGAGAAAGGGGCTTAATCATTTTGTTACTGCTCTGGTCAGACACTTAGGGAACAACTCCAGCTCTGAATCTTCTTTACCTGAACGTAGGCACACGTGGGGATTCCTCCATGCTGTGAGCCAGGGACTTAGAGCTCCTCTTTGTTAGAACAATGCTGGAAAACACTAAAGCAAAGCTGAATTTATTTGTAAACATACAAAGTTCGACACAAACACCATCTGGTGTTCACCACTGGTTTCTGTTCAGCAATCCCATCTCTTGACAGGGGTCAGCTCCCCATTTTGGGGGCACCCATTGCTCTGTTCTGAGGTTTCCTGGTGGCAGCTTCCCCATGTGCCCCTCAGCAGATGCTGCAGGGCACACAGGTGCAGCAGTCAGGTGTTGGGAGTGGATTTGTGTTAGGTTTCAAATTATAAAAATTATTTTCCCAGGAGTTCAGCAAAGCCAACATCAAGAACCTCTCTTCACGTACTTTAAACACTCTTTTCCTTGAGTTCCCCATAAAATTAACTAAATTATTGCTGTGATGTGTAAATTTTTAATTTCAAGCACTGTTAGATACTGTTTCCAACTGTAGTTATTGGTTCTAATCTAAAGCAATGAACTTTTTTTGGTGTTGAAGAAAAGAAAATGCATCCTATGTTATCAGTGCTTTCAGCACTGAATAGTTGGAAATTTTGGCAGTAACTAAAACTTTCCCAGCCTTTTATTGCTCCCCTGCCCCAGTGAGTGTTTCTTTTCAAACTTAACCCAGGTAGATTCTTGAAAATGTCTGCTTTGAACATTTCTTTAACATAGCCAACAAAATGAGAGAAACTCAGTATACATTTAGTATGTTACATGCACTTGCTGAAAAACCCAGCATTCCAGAGTAGAGACAGTTAACCAGGATTTTACACGCCTTCCTCTTGACTTCAGTGAGCTGTGGATCACACCCAAATATATGCTACCCAGTGAAACTTTGTAATTCCATTTAGCAGATGCTTTCAAACACAATGGGAGATTTTAAGAAATATCTTTGTCTGGAAATGTTCATCTGCAGACATAAAAACGGCCATGATAACATTAGAGGGGAGATAACAATGTCTATCTCTGTAATGATATCACCTTATCTTTAATTAATGTAGAGTACTGTAAGATGTTCTTCTGAGATATGAGCCTCTTACTAGGGTAAGATTCTTCCTGAAACAAAGTGAGCCAGTGCAGCTGTTCTAAACAAAGGTTTAATGGAACTTATTCACCAGCCTTGGAGGCAGCAGAGCAGCTCTGGCTGTTTCCTTTAAGGCAGGAAAAATAATAAAGAAAAATAATAAGGCAAAACAATAAGGAAAATAACAAGGTTCCTGACAGAAGCTATGTATTGCTAATACTGCAGTAATTTGATTAGAAACTGCCTTATCCATGGAATCATGTAACCTCAGCTGTGTGTTTTAACTGGAAATGAGCCCAAATAAATCCCCTGGATCTGAGCTTTGAGTAGTTTCAAATTCACTGTCAAAATTCAGATACCTCAGACAGATTTTACATCTGTAACTCACCCTACATCAACAATAATTGTGTCACAAAAGTCTTACAAGTTTGTACAAAGTCCCATCCTCAAAATATATTCATTGCTGGAAACATCAGCAATGGAGTTTCCTGTAGAGTCTGAACCTCTCCTTTATCCAAACAATCTGATTTGTAGTTAAGTAATGCTCAGTGTTAGCAGCAGAGAAGCACCAGCAAATGTCCTGCTCATGTTCTCTGGGCTCTGGGACAAATATCCTGAGTTCCCACTCCAAGGAAGGTCCTGGGCAGACCAGGATTGCTTATCCAGCTCTTGACCACATGTCCATGGACTACAGAGCAACTGGGAGGTTTAGCTGTCTCTCATGTTTTACATGTATGATTTGTTGTGGAACTAATCAATCAAACATCACAGGTGTTGGAGTTCCCCATACTTTTAAAAAATTCACCCCCTTGGCTAAATGTTTATGGGTGATAGAGATCTTTGAGTGGGAAAGAACAGCCAGTGCTTGCTGGAAGAAGGCAGAGTTGGAAGTGAGATTGCCACTGAAATGGTGAGGATGGAAAAGTACAGACTCAAGCCAGGCCATTCCTAAATGTTCTTCTCCAGGAAGTAATCTGCAATTTCAGGGCTGATTCTCTGCCTCGTCGAGGTAGTGCAGGCTCCCACTGCTGGACTTGCTCTTTTTCATGCCCCTTGTGCTGCTGCAGAACTGTTTTTAGAGCTAGTGAACAGTGCTGCAAACAGGCTTCAGGGTCCTTTGGACTGAAAGGGTTTGGGTGTGATCATTCCAAGTATTTCCCTGAGTTGGACAGGTAGATGTGGGAGGTGCTGGGCAATGTCTTCCCAGCCTGTAACATGCTGTTCTCACTGTCATGCAAATTCAGAACAACTTTCTTCCACCTGAAATCATCTCTACTGCAGACAACAGGTTGTCATGAAAGTAAGAGGAAAAAAAAAAAAAAAACCAAGAAAAAAAAAAGGCATTTTTCTCTGCTTAAACAACAGATTTGTCTCTGAGTTGCCAAAATTGTGAGCGTCAGAGTAGCAGAGCACACTTTGGTGTGTACAATTTTCTGTGCATATGTCTGGTACTCCTTGTTTTGGAAGGGCTATAGAAGGTTTGTATTGAACCAGTCCATCTGTTCAGTGATTCAGTAATCTGAGAACAGTTAAACTTGTCACTCTGTCCCCCTGGCTGTCGTCCTTTCAGACTCTGTGACCAACCTCAGATTTTAATGGCATTTTAAAAATATTGGCACCCTGTTGCATCCTGTGTTTGACCAGTCCTGTCCATGCAGGTTTAGTGCCACACCAGAGCTCCCTGCCCAGACAAATGAGTTCTGTTTGCAGAAAGGAAAGTTTCACAGCCCTCTCTACGTGCATATAAAACTCCCTGCTCCAGAGATGAGCACAGATTTGTATCAGAGAAACTGTCTCTATCAGAGATGGAGAAATGGAAGCAATTACAGACAGCTCCAACTCTTTGAAGGTGAGGGAGGGAAAGGCTTTTGCTGCCAGTGCTTTCTGTTTGTGAGGAACTGCAGTGCTTTAGGGATGAGGGCTGTCTGGGGTGCTGTGCACAGGCAACATGGAGCTCCAAAGTGATCATAATGACATGTTCAAATGAAGCACTTTGTTCCAGGAGAGTAAACTGCCAGGGAATTTAGTGCTGTGGAGAGTATGGCTGGTGGGTCAGGGCATGGTGGGGCTGTGCAAATACTGAACAATATTGTGACAGGCAATGATGTGCTGCTTTCTTCCAGAAGTAAGAGGCTGGCTGAAAAATCCAGGCCAGGCTTCAGATTTGGAAAATACCCAAACTAAATGCTGCCCTGGATTTTACAACGCTGCCTACTGGAAATGCTACCTGCAGCTTCAGGTGAGCATGGAGTGCCTTGCCCTGGACCAGTACCTGGTGCTGCTGTGACCTCTGAGCTGCTTCCAACACAAGGGACATTCTTACCATGGGTGGGATTTGGGCATAACTGCAGAGTCCATGTGGAGTTTTGGGATGCATTTGCGTTAGAGGGACACACTATAGTAAAAATCTGCAGGTGTAAATGCAAAATGATCCCAACACAGGAGTTAACCCATGGCCAAGGGAACTGGGAGCAGTGGTGTCTGTTCACATGGTTCTCTGCCAGAAAGATTTATCCCCTGCCTTTATGAAGGACCTGATGCAGAAAGAGGACTGTAGATTCTCTGTGATTTATCCTTGTCCATATTTGCCCCTCCATCAGGCACATCTCCATTTCATGGGCAGCTTTATGCTCAGCTCTGTGAAATGCACAAAATGCTACAGAGTGCAGTGTCTCTAACGCTTCCTGGGAAACAGAAGCTGCAGTGAGGAGCACCAGCATGGTACAAGCTGTTCCAAGGCTTAACAGTCAGAGACTGGAAGAATTTCCTCCCTGAGGATCTAGAATTAAAATAAAGGACGGAGCATGGCACGGGAAGAAAAAGGAACGAACTTGCCTGTCCAAAGGCATATCACAGGTGAGTGGCAAACCCATGAACAGACAGGTGCTCCCTGATTCCCTCTCTGGCACCCTGCCCTGGCTGCAGCTTTCCTGTTGTAAAAATGGGCAATGAGATATTGTTCAAAGGGGAGAGACTCCAAAGGCTTCCACAGAAGTATCTCCTCAGGACACTCTGCTGTTTTGTGCACACACATGCACTCATATATATTATTGTGGGGGGAGAGAAGGGAGAGAAGAACATCCTGTGGGATTTCTTTCGCCATCTGCTGAGTTCTGAGCGCCATCTGCAAAGTAAAAGCGTTTATGTTGTTTAGCCTTTGTTCAAAATGTATTTTTTGTCACACTGGCTTTTGGCATTATCATGCACGACTAGAAGAAATATTCAACAGTTTGGAGCAAGCAGAATAAAACAGTGACAGCTCAGGACTCTGAAACATGCAGTTTGCAGAGTAATTTGACAGAAGGTTTTATCCCCATGCCCACTGTACTCTCCACTGAGGAGCTCAGACGTGACCTTTCAGGTTCACAGGACACACACAGCAGCTTGTCTGGAGAGGAGAGGCTTATCCAGCAGAACGTGGGGGAAATCCAGGTAAGGAGAATCAGTCACCCAAGCCATTACCCTGCTCGTCAGAAATCCCTTGGTTAGTCAGGACAAACAGTTCTGTGGTGGTGGGGCTGCATCCCTGCCCCTGCCTGCACAGCCACCTGTGTGCCCTGGGCTCACTGCTGGCCTGGGAGCTGATAAATAACAGTGCTGAGCATCTGCCTGTGCCGTGGGCAGCAGCAAAACACAGGGAGCACACAAAGGGGAAAAATCAGAGCCTGATTCCCTCTTTCAGAAGTCATTCCTAACACAAATGTGGCTGCTTGCCAGCCAGAGCTGAGTCTGCACTTCAGATTCGTTTGTGGCCAAAAAACAGTCGGCTTAAGTAAGAACAAAGAGAACTCTCCAATGGCCCATCATGATCCAGGAAGATAACCAGGGATGAGAAGCTGTCCTTTATCTAACACAGGATCATGCTACAGGAATTTTCATGGTTTGGGTGACTTTTGTAGATTGAATTTATGTGAGGAGGCTCATCCAATTGTTTTCAGCTTCACAACTGTAATATGAAGGATAATCCTATTATGTCCCATAAACTAAAAGAAAAAAATATGGAAATTTGTAATTTTCATGTCTCCAAATGCAGCCTGACTTCCTGCAGCACATATATAAAGGAAAAATTGATGCTCCAAGTCATGTTCCAGAGATATTTCTAACTCAGAGAGAGCTTTCATGTATAGTTGTAAGCAGAATTATTTCAAATTATTTGAATTACCTTGAAATTTATGGCTTTGCTTTGTGTTACCTCTTCCTGGAGCCCCACTGATTGTTGGATCCTATTACTTTCCCAGAGAGATGGAAGATGAGCATTCAGTGGACTGCAAGTTAGATGGCAGTTACAACTAATCTTTAAAAATATCAAAGGTGTGCAAATTTATTGCTGTATTCAGTGGGTTTGTAGTGCTGGGAAGAGGGTTAATATGGTCTGATGCTTTGTTTGCTCTTTCAGTGAGGGGATGAGACTTGTGGGGGAGTTTTTTTATAGTTGGGGTGAGATATGGGGCTGGGGAATACACACCCCATGGACCAAGTTCACTGCTAATTCCTGCTGGTCCTGCAGGCTCGGAGAGCTGACAGATGTGGGCACAGTGCTGTTTTATTATAAATAGATCAATCTTCCAAGCATTGGATTGAAGTTTAATGAGTGGCAATCCCAAGGGTTATCTGCACCTTGGTTTTGTTTTCTGTGAGGGATCATTTCCACATTGTGAACAGGGCCCTTTGTGGGATAAGGCAGAAGCTGGGGATGAACCCCACACAGTTATCACAGCATTTTTGGATCCAGGTCCTTCTCCAGACAGGTAGAAGTCACTGAAAAAGCTTTGTCTCTGTCTGAGCAAGGTAATTCCTCAGGATCAGCAGGATCCACCCTGAGTCCTTCCTTCCTGGCACACGGTCTGAGAGGGTATTAGGGGAATAAACCTCTTGGAAGCTTTAGCCCAATTGCCTTCCTTGGTGAGAACACTGCACTGAAAGAGCTAAAATGATGATTATTATTACTATTATTGTTATGTCTCAAGGATACAGGCCTGGGCTCATTGTCTTAGCCTTGAAGCTGCCTCAGCCAAGTGCACATTGAGCTCGGTCAGACCACCCCAGAGCAGGACACGAGCCAGTTCCACAGGGGCTGCCTGGAATATCCATGTTCCTCCCTGCTTCAGTCCCTAAGACAGCTCAAACACAGCATCTGAGGTGCGCTGGGGATCCACAGGAAAATAAACAGCCCCATCTTTACTGCTCCCTTGGCAGGGATGAGGTGAGGAAGGGGTGCCTGGCTCCCCTCAGCCGGAGTTACGGGTGTCAGGAGCCAGCTGAGGCACAGCCTCTCACCCGGAGACTGAGCCTGCTCCTCTGCAAGGATGAAAAACACCAGCAGAGAGAAAAAAGCCTGTAAAATAGTCAAGGAGCCAGGGAAATTATCACTCAATAAAAGTGCAGTAGAATGGAAATACGAAAAATCTTGAATGAATAAGGGAGGATATGTCTTAAACTCTGCTGTCAAACTGTGGATTCCATCACGGTCTGAGCCAAGAAACTTGGGTTCAAGGTGTGGCTATTTCTCTACAAGCAACAAGGTTTGTGCATGATGTGACACTAATAAAATCACACTGGAGAAAAGGAAAGTCTTCATGTCTTGGTGATTAAGCAGAGTGACCTTTCGTGGGCTGAATTACATTTGTGTATTACGTATTTCTATATTTCTTTCCATGGGAACATCTGGTGCTGGCTCATCCTGCAGACAGGTTTCTGGACTGGGCTGACTGTGGGTCCAATCCAGGCAGGCAGTTCCTGTGCAGCAATTTCTCCTTTGATGCAAATTTTCTCCAAAATTACTGCTAGCAGATTAACTAGAAGTCTTGTGTTCAGAGGAACTGCATTTGCTGCAGGAACAGCTGTGAAATTTGATAAAATCACCATGGTATGTTTAAATGGTTTTATAGCAGTAGCCCTTCGGTTAACCCTGGATCATTTAACAGCTGGATAAGTCTTTCAAGAGTAATTAAAATTATGTTATTGGAGAATTTAATATTTTAGACATGGCTTTTTCAAAGAGGAGCAGTGAAGACAGAGATGCCAAAACTGAAAACCTGGCACTGGACACCCAGTTTTGCTCCCTGGTGCATAAATTTGCATACATATTTGGAAAGGAACAATGCCTGACTTAAATAGGCAGTTTGCTTCTAACCCCACCTCCTCGATGATGAACCTTGGAAATAATAAAATGTACAGACTATGGAAACTATTGACTAGTTTTAATAGTCAATTAAAACATTTCCAGTTGCTGTGCTACAAATGGACTATGAAAATTTGCAGAAAAGCATGTCACTTTAACTCCAAAGTCCATCTGACTCTGGAATAATTTACCTCCCAGAAGCCTATTCCCTTAAACAGGTTCACAGTTTGGCTATTTACCTTTTTTTTTTTTTTTTTCCTGTTAGAACACATTGTTATTATAATTCATTAAGCCTGCTTATATGATTGCCAATACTTTTAAGTATGGATAATTGTGAGTGTTTGAATAACTGACATTATGTACATCAGCCATATAATTAATTGCCATTACCTGATGTATTATACATCCCATTTATTTTTCAACAACTAACATGGTATTTTGTCATTTTATTAATGCCATATCTCTTCTTTTGACAAGTTAATAATAAAAAAGCAAATCGAAGCATTATGTGTTGTTGAAGTAAATGCATCTTCATTATACAACAAATAAATTCTTTAACAAAACCTGCCAGGTGCCAGGGAAAGATTGGAAATGCAATGGACACATAACCCAGTGTGAGTGGGCATTCAGAGGGGGCACAGGTCCAGCTCTGCTCCTCTCTGTCTCCCAAAGGAATGAGCTCCTTGTTATCCACTCCGTGGCAGCCCATCCACCCCTTCAGCTGGAGCTGCAGCCTTGGCTTCACCCTCCTGACAATCTCCTTTCACTCCATACTCTGCTGAGGCTTACAGGACTTGATTCCCAGCACTCTGTGCTCCTATCATTATTCAGAACTCATCCAAGATCTAAGCAAGAGCCAGTAGAATCTTAAAATTGTGTCCAATATAACAGGTGAAAACCATACTCCTCACTTTCAGAGTTTTCAGCCCAATATAATTTTTCTGCCCCAGAGCATCAGACAGGAGTGTTCTTGAAATAAAAAAAAAAAAAAAAAATTAAAAAAGAGAAAGGTTGTAAGCACTTCTTTAATGGCAAAACTGGATTGTTCACATTCTCTGTATGCTAAAAAAATCAAACAAAAAACCACCCCAAACCCAGAGCCATTTTAGTAATACTGTTCAGAGGTTAACAGCATATTTTCTGGAGCTCTGACCATATATATTGGCCAAGAGTGTATCAACATGTCTCACAGTGTAATATCTAATAGAAAAACTTGGTATTGAGAGGAGACATAAAAACATTATTTTGTTTTCCTATCTGCAACTTTAATTTGGTAAAGACTAATAAAAGAAAATGTAATAAAAAGGCCCTGTTAAATGCCTGGTTTGTGATCCTCATAGTCCCTCTAGAAATCACAATCCTCTAGTTTCCACAGCATAAATAATATCCAGTAAACAGAATTATGGTTTCATTCCGTGCTGTCACATCATGCTGTATTTTACAACAAGTGCAATTGTATTTCTTTTGGAACAGATTAAGAATGGTGAGGAAGGTGCATTCCCTGAGGGCACTGGAGTCGAGGATAATAAACTCTGTGTCCATTATGTGCCAATGAGACTACAGAAATGAAATCTCCACATTCAGAGCAACAGAATATTTATTTTAGAAGTGCTCTGTTAAGAGATTTGTTTTGGGATATATTTAAAGAAGACATTTTATGCACTGAATAGACATAAGTACCCAATGGCCTGACTGTGTCATCATAAACTGTGAGCAAAACTCTCAGGTTTTTATAGCACAGCAGACCAAAAGAATCATTGCAGCCTTTCAAAGTTCATCATTTGTGCTTAAAAATAAGAACTTGGCTGCTTTTGTCTGTCTTTGGTGTTTGTTTTGGGTTGGGGTTTTCTCCCTTCTCTCCCATTCTCAAAAATTGCAGGTGGATTTCTTGGGATCTGAAATCATTATAGTCAGACAAAGGCCAAGAGGTAATTTGCTTTCTGACTGCTACAAGATGTCCTGGTAGATAATCAGGGTGTGTAACCCATATTATTTCTTTTGAAAGCACTTCAGTGAAATTGAAACTATCATATTTTTTATGCAACAACTAAAAATGAGTTAATCCCCAAACCTTGCCTTCCCCTTTGTTGGGCCCTTACCTAACACTGCTGCAACTCCCCTTCCACCTTCCACAAACACCTCAGTCCCTTTGCAGTATCTGCTCACATTTGCTTGGATTTCTTTTCCTGAGGGGCTCCTTTCACTGCTTCTCTCATCTTTCTTCTCCAGATGTGTGGACATCTCTCCATGTAGACATGGCTGAGAGAGCTGGTATTTACAGTGAGCATGGGGATGGGCCTCTGCCAACTTCAACACAGTCTGGGTGTGTAAATCCCTTCAGGTCCATCACAAAATTCTACCTGGATTTTGTGGTTTTTTTTGTAAAACCTTGATGTGGAGAGGTTTGATGTTGTAAATATCTGTGTGAAAGCAGAAGGAACAATCACCTTACCCTTGTTGAAAGGATCATTGCAGTGAGCTCTCGTGTCTGACTTTGTTATACAGCTATGAAGGATCTCTGCAGGGTTTTGAGCTGAGAAATTAATGTTTTGTCCATCATGTGGCAAGGAACCTGCAAAAAATAAATAGCACACATTCAAAATACTGTGCCAATGGGCAGCAGTTGGATCTTGGTCATGGTTATAGGGCATCTACAAGGCCCAGATCATGAGCTGAAGTGGTGCATGGCCTGGAAACCAGCAAGTCCTGACTCACCTGCACCCCACTTGTGAAAAGTAAAGAGAGAATCTGCAAAATGCATCTGTGCAAAAAATGGTGTGACAGCCTCTGGTGGTGGTTGCAGTGGGGAAACTCCAGTTGCCAGGTGAAATGCAGACTTCAGCATTGGGAGGGCTGGCACAGGTCACAGAAAATGTCAGAGGGGTGGACCCTGTGGGCCTGATTTTCTGAGACTGTTAAGGTTTCAGCCTGCCAGACTCTGGCTTGAGAAAAATCCATCTCCCAAGGATGGTTTCTATAAATAGCCATTTATTTTCATAATGCTTCTAGACTCTCATAGTCGCTTCTCTTCCAGGTGTTGTTTATGTTATTTAACCAATGAACAGTGCTGTTTTTACTAACCAATTACATGGTTCTTCAATGTAGCACAATATAAAAAGGTTGCACAAAAGGAGAAATAAGCCTTCTGAAATTTGTAACTACTGAAGTCGAGTTTGTCATTTTTGTGTCCTACAGCAACAGGACCCTGAAGTTTGTTTCCAATATAGAGAGAGAAGATTTTTTAACTGTGTGCTCTGAAAGAAACACTCTTCATCTCTGCAGGCACCTGTCAGGGAGATCCCCTGATTCCCTGTGCAGGGTCAACATCTGCACAGATGGTGGGGCTTTTTGACTGTAAGCTGGATTGCTGTTTGTTCTTCCTGTTACTGACAGCACACAGAGAAAAGGAGCTCTGAACTGGTGAATGATGTGCAGAGAAACCGCTGCAGAAACAAGAGAACTGAACCCAGCCCTGGTCCTTGACGGTCTTTGCAGTTTGCTCAGCCCGTGTTTGCCCTTGTCAGGAGCTGCAGAAAGCTCAGAGCAGCAAAGACTTCTCATTCTGGTTGAAGTTGACCCAACTGTGAAGGCTGGGTTTGATAAAGTCAAAAGATTCCTTGCATCAAAAAGGGTGTAAATAATACCAGAGTCCTACAGGGCTACAGATGCCAGACCTTGCTTTGCCTTTCCTGACCTGCCACTCCTATAGAAGAGGGTCCCCTCTATCCTAAGCTTATTTTAGATGAAATTTTATTAAATTTTGTTTGAACCCTGCTAGCAGTTTCCAGCCCACCTAGAGCTGTAGATGTTTGCTGATAATATGACAATTATTTGTGGGTTTTGGCACTAATTCTGTCCAGGAGTGCTCTGAAGTAGCCAGAACTTTTGGAGTGGAGAAGAGTAGAGTACATGCATTTTTTTTTTTTTGCTTTAAGCGGTCCAAGAGGAAACTCAGTGAGTATTTTCTGGTGGTGCAAAGTGTGAAACCTCTACAGCAGTGGAAGGGGGAGCTGCTGTGGGATTCTTGGGATGAACTTGAACCGCAGTGTGATGGACATGCCTCGTGCTCTCTTTTAGGGTAGAAAAACATCTCTCTGATAATATCACAGTCCTTTTAGGCTGCATGAAGACTGGGAGTGAGGGGTTTTTTTCGGGCATCAGTGACCATGGCTAATTTAACTCAGCATTATGAACAATAAAATACTTTGTCAGGCATCAGATCTGAATTCGGGAATTGGTTTTTTGTTCCTCCCTATTGAGATTATAGATGTAAACCCATAAAAATTGTGAAAGTAATTTTCTAGGATTTGATTTTATGATGTTTTATTATTAAAACAAGAAATATGGTTTCCTATCTTAGGGAGAAGTAGAAAAAACCTAAATAAGAGTCATGGTTTTTGAGAAGAATGAACCTTTCAAAGCTGCAAGTTCTTGCTGCTTTGGAAAGTGATAAATGCCAAAGAAATCTCACCTAGGACATTTTACATACTGAGTAAATTCAGAAAACAGTTATTTTTAAAAAGAGAAATTATAATGCAACAATCTATTATTGAGAAAAATGTTTTTAGTGGCTCATTCATAAGTATTTGTCTCTATAAATAACTCTGCAGTCAATGAAAAAAAAAAAACAAACCAAAAAACAATAAACAAAAACCAAAAAAGACAACCAAAAACATTTTAGAAAGCTGAATTTACAGCAATTGACCTTCCAAAATTCAGGCTGATTAGAAAGCCAGACACATCACTTCAGTAACATGTAATAAACAAAAGGCATTCTTAGCACCTAATTGTAAGTTGAAACTTATTCATACAACACAATTCTTCAAGGATCACAAATAATGAACAAATTAATGAAATTTATAGCCTGTTTGCAAATCACTTGTTGACAGAAAGCGCTCTCCTTGTCAGCTCCCATTACTCATTGCCAATTCTTTCAGTGACTGACTTCAAACTTACAGATTCCTCAGTGATGGTTTTTGGATAAACTCTCCTACTCCAGCTGGTGTGCAGACATTCCTCTCTGTGATTTAAATAATTGATATAATTAATTACTTGCTAACGTTGCTCCTTGCCCCTTTTGCTGAGTACATCCAGCCAGGGCAATGCAAACACTGTCAGTGCAGGAGAACAATTCCCTCTAAGGCTCCCCACAATCCTGCTACAGAGGAGCTGAGGAGGAAGGCAGGAGGGAAAGCTGGAGATAAAGACCAGTCCATGGAGAAGCCTCTTTCCTCCAAGAGCAAGGCAGGAGTGCCTGTCAGATCCTCGTGCAGAAATATGAAATGCCATGAAATATGAGGAGTCACGCACACGGACTCTGACCTCCTGAGCCACAGGTTACACACTGATTATACATCTCTTTCACTGGGTTTTAGGCCAAGATTTTAAAATGTAACATCCCTAAAAGCCTTTGTTTTATTCTCCTTGGTGAGAGTGGTGACTTTCAGCTGGGAGCATGGAGGTGATGTCAAGATGTGAACATGTCAATAGGTATTTATTGCTCCTGAAAATCAGGGCATTTTCAAGGCACGTGCTCAGGCTAAGCCCTTTAGCCTTACCTTGTCCTTTGGTGCCTTTGAAATGCAGCGTGTCTCTTTCTGCTGCTATCTCTTCTTTTCTAATTCTCTTTCTTCTCTAATTCTCTAATATTCTCTGTTCTAAAGCAGAATCTTCAACTTTTTCTATAACACAAACTGTTTTGTTTGTGCCATGCTTCCAACAATCATTATAGGTTGTCTGATAAATTCTGATTGGTTATGCAATCAGCTGGAAGTGGAGATAAACTGTAGCCCAAATGTTTTCTCTAAAATATTTTGTAATTACCAGTAAATTTTGTTCACTTCCTGCCTTAAGTCATTGTAATCAGTAGACAAATGCAGTGTTGAACTCTAGGAAACACCAGTGTAGGCAAAAGCCCATTTACACAGAATTTGTATTTGCAATACTCTAAGACTTAAAATTTCTCCCTTTTCTATGTGTACGTCTAAGCAATGACATTGTTTTTCTTCATCTTAATTTGGGGAATTTCTTGGTGTGTTTGCGGAGCTATTGGTACAAAAATGCAAAAGGGAATGCTGAGATTTGGTTGCAGAAGAGCATTGAATATTTTCAGTGAATATAAAACTTTTCAAGACATCCTGAAGTGAAGAAATTAAAACAGGCTGTGAATGGAGAATAACCCACTGAATCCTAATTTAATTGTAAATTTTGGAACTGCATAATTCATTTGTCAAAAGATACAAAATCTCATAAATAATGTTTCCCAACAGAGGAGTTTTCAGATACAGTTTTGTTCTTTTGGTGGAGTAGGAGGGACTTTTCATCTTGTTCCTCCATCACAGTCCCTGTTTTCTAGCTGAGAAAGAGAAAGGGAGGCTGAGGAACTGGAATTGCTTTGCTCGTGTTGTTCTGCATGAAAAAAAAACCCACACAAAATGCACTTGCTAATCTCTTCTCACAGAAACACAAAAGGAGGATTGAAGAAGCAGAGGGAGAGAAGGGACAGATTTGGGGTCCTGGGGGATATTTGGATCTCTGGGGCAGATTTGGAGCTGTGGGACAGGTTTGGAGCTGTGGGGCAGGTTTGGAGCTGTGGGACACCTTTGGAGCTGTGGGGCAGGTTTGGGGCCCTGGCTCAGATTTGGAGCTGTGGGGAAGGTTTGGAGCCCTGGCACAGGTTTGGAGCCCTGGCACAGGTTTGGAGCCCTGGCACAGATATCACCCAGCAGGAGTGGTGTGTCTGGGGGGGATGTGACACACTGATGCTGCCACATCAGTGGAGGGGGAGCACTGGGGATCCCAGTCCCCAGGGGTGAGAGGAGGGAGGATGCAGAGTGGGAGCCACAGCAGGGCTTCCCTGCCCTTCCTTCCCAAGGAGGCCTGGGCACAGCCCCTTTCCACATTCCCTCTTCAGGCTGCATTTCCCTGCACCATCAGCAAATGCAGCAAAAAGGATAAATTGACTTAACGAGTTATTTTGATCTCTTCTGAAGTGATAAAAAGAAAGCTGTAAAAATCAGTGCATACAAGTTCCAACTTGAAGACATCTAATAGTATCTAATATAGTAATTTGATTAATGTTCTGTGCTCCTTCTGTAGGTTTCTCTAATGCACCCTGCTGAGCTTTTGGAAGTGCTCACAATGTACACAGGAAATTAAGTGACAAAGAATATGCTGTGAACTGTTCATACCAAGAAAACTAGAATGAAATACAGTATTTGTTGGGAGAATAATAAGCATCCACATGCAATGCTGCATGCTGGCTAACAATTTAACCACTGCTTGAAAAAGGAGATTAACTATATTATGTGCCTCTCTTGTCTATAACTGCCAACTGATTACATAGCAAGACAGGTGCCATCTCAGCCAGCTTGAGACCTCTAAAATCAATATAACTCTTTAAATGCAACTTAGAAACTCCTAGACTACGAGCTCAAGACACAGCATTGGTGCTTGCCTATTTAAGTGATAATCCAGAACTAAAACTTTTAAAAGAAGTCTGTCTGTGAAAGTAAAAAGCACGATACAGGTCTCATTATTGGAAAGCAAAGGTCTTTCCTTTCTTCTCAAACTCAGATCCCTAAAAATCAATCTTCAGCAGGACTGCTCCTGCAGCACTGAGGGAGAGCTGTGAGGATCTAATAGAGCCTCTGGGCAGAGGGAAGGCAAGAAGATGTACTCCTCCATCAAAAGGGAGATAAAATCTTCCCAGCTGCTTGTTTCACTCTGCCATTAATACCGTGGTGTTGCCTGGATTTAGTACAAGACAACCAGCAGTAAGCTGGGTACAGTCTGGATCTTGTACATGCAATTTCAGCCAGTTAAAAATGTGGAGTTTTCAGAATTTAATTCCTTTTAATGGCCCTAGTGAAAACATGTGAGTGGCTCCATCTATTTATGCACAGGGAAAGTGATAGGTGCAGCAGTACTATTTCTTGGTATCATAGGAGTAATGGATGTTCCTTCTGTCACTCTCGGGTATCCCTGACAAGATTTCCCTCACTCTGTAATTTTGTGTCAGGTGTGAACATGTGAGAGGCACTACAGAAGTGGCCCAAGCAACACTTGTTTCTTGACAACAGAAAAAGATTGGAGCACACACTGAATCTTTGTCCAGATTTGGGCATGGCTGCTAAGCAGAATTATACTTTATATGTGGGTTTTTAGCATGCTGATAGCAGGGGTCTTTAGGGGATCTCACTTAAATTCACTATTAAAGTGCTTCAGGTATAAAAATCAGAATAGAATTCTGATTTCAGCATTTGAACTGAAAATCCACAGACCATGTATTTCAATCCATCTTTGCTCATCTTTTTCTTGTTATTGTCACAACTCCCACATTTCTTTTCCAAGTACTTTGAGATGACCCACAGCTCCTGTTTCAGCAAGAAGCCACTTATGCATCTCATGAGCATCACAGATTCTCACTGTGTTTGTTTATCAGTGTGTTTTCAGTGTCTCTTGATCCTTTTGGCTGTCCAAATGTTTGTTTGGAATTATTCATAATATTAGGGAGTCAATCTGCTTTATTCCAGCTCTAGGACATAAAATTGCTCTGGTCAAGACCCCTTCAAGACTGGGAGCTGCTGGACTGGGAGCTGCATTCAGACAGGAGTTCACCAAAGCACAGGGATGCACTAAACTTTCCTTGCTCCATTGGTCCTCCAGTTTAGAGAAATTGTTAAATTGGAATGAGAATTGGTATCAAATAAAAGAGACTACCAGTGATGAAACCCAGAAGGGTTTCTTTAAATGCAGTTCTAGCAAACTGATAATTCAAGCTTCTAATTGTTAGCAAAACAATAGGAAGTCTATAAGCTGGATATTTGCCAGCAGGGGCCACTTCTGTAAACTCTTTGCTTTTCTTCCTTCATCTGCTGCATTGAGATGAGGGAAAGAGTTATGTCAACACTTGGAGATAATCTTTTTATATGGGTTTACAGAAGAGAATAAGGAAAAGGTTGAGAAATTTGTTCCCTTTTGTAGGTGTTGTCCTGAAGAAAGACAAAAATATGGAAAGTTAATATCTGAGAATAATAAAACAAATAAAGGCAATAGACCTAAAATGAAGGGCACAGAACCTGAAAAAGCATTGCCCACACAGGGGTAATTTATGTTGTGCCACTCCTGCATGAATGCACAGATTATTTGTAGAGTGTTTCTCTTCAGGCATCTGTGGGAGAAACACCAACAACCAACCCCAAAAGGAGGAGACTTAAACATGATTAAACTTGAATTGCAGGGAGCACCAGGGCAGAGTTTAATCACTCCTGTATTCCTAATAAACAGGAGTGCACTAAGTTGCTTTGGAGGTGGATCTGAATTGCACAGTGTGTCCCCAGAGAGAGGAGGGACAGCCCCGTGCCCGTGGGGTTGTGTCTGTGTGTGCAGGACTGCTAGGGCACAGGTCACTGCCATCCTGCTGCTCCAGGTGCCCCAGGAGGAGAATTTGGCAAAAGAAAAGTTCCCTGTTGGCTTAGAACCACTGCTGGTGGCAGGGCTGGAGCAAGGACTGGGATGGTGGCCAGGAGAGCTGGAGGGCACATCTGGGGCTGCTGGGCTGTGACACCAACACCAACACCTGAGGTCCCAGCCCATGAGGACTGCCCCACACAGGGCATTGCCACACTCTGCTCTTGGGTTACTCTGCAATCACTTGTGGGTTTTTCCTGATTTCCTGATTTCATAGTAGAAGATTTTTTAACTCGCTATTTATTTTAACTCACTATTTTCCCAGTTATGACTCACTGTCTTTCTCTCATGGCTTTCTCTATTTGCATTTTACAGTTCTTACTCTGATTACAATTGGAACCTTGCAGAAGTGCTTTAAGCAGTATCTGTTTTACTCAGGCCATGGTATTTCGGAGTGCTGCAGACATTCAGATATCCTCTGCTGACTTTAGCAAACATCTTGTGTGGTTTTCCTTGCCTAAAAACTGAAGAGAATCAGTGCTCTCTTTCTTTGCCTTCCCCTTTCTCGAAGCTCTAGCAGATGATGGTTAAATTATTTCAAACCTTTCTGTGTGGTAGCCCAAGGCACAGGAAAGCAAATGAAAAGGCCAAGAAAGTATCTGTGAATAGATTTTCTTGTTTAAATTTTCAATCGAGCGCTGCAGTGAATTTTTCAAATTATTTTTAATATTGTAGAGTTCTGTCATATTTTTGCCATCCTGACATTGTAAATTGATGTATTTTATTGGCCTGGCACAACAATAAATAATACAATTCAGTTTTATTTAATGATTTCTGGTTTCGGTGGTAGAGAAGCTTTGCCAATTTTAAATTAGGTCTTGGAGTAAATTTAAAATTAATGAAATTTAAAGCTGTGATTTGTTTAAGGATCCAGAACATTCACTCTTTCATCTATTCATCAAGCTCTTTAATTACCTAGTATGCATGAAACCTGTATTATGTCTTATTATTGAGAGATTAATTTTATGAAAACCTCAGAGTGATACATCATTAGAGCGACTCTTGGATAATGTATAGTCTAACCTTTTCTGCTAATCCCACCACAGAAGAAGAGAGGGAAGCTGACAACTCTTCTGCAGTGTTTTATTCCTCCTGTTCCCCTGCAGCATTATCAGCTGCTCGCAGTTTGTCTCTGCTTGCCTGTTCATTTCCAGCCCTCACCGTGTGCAGCTGTCAGACACGCTCACCCCGGGCCCAGGGATGTGCCAGGGGCCTTGGAGCAGATCCTGGTGGAGGTTGTGCTGCTGCAGGGGATGGGGCAAGGCTGGGGGAGACTGCACCAGGGGTTTGGGAGCGTGTCCCCCCAAGGCTGAGGCACTGCAGAGCCTGGAGTCGCCTGTCCCGTGGGGAGAGGAGCAATTCCCTGCACTCAGGAAATCCTGCTGCTAACTCCACAAGAACTAGGCAGCTCTCACAGGAGTGAGGTGGAAATGGTTCTCTTGGAGCTCAGAAACTCCACTCTGTGCCCTGTCTCTGGTGCAAAGAATTCCTGCTTGGCAGCTGCCTGTGAGAGAGGCACAGAATCCAGAGATGGACCAGTAAGTCCAGGGCACCCTGGAGAACCTCCCTGGCCATGCCTTGGCTCTTGTCTGGTGCCTCAGCCCCAGGAGGATCCCCCTCCTCTGGGCCTCCACAGCTGTCCAGGGGCCAGTGGGCAGCAGCTGGAGCTGGGGGAGCTGTCCTGGGGACAGGGACAGGGAGAGGAGAGGGACAGGGACAGGGACAGGGACAGGGACAGGGACAGGGACAGGGACAGGGACAGGGACGGGTACAGGGACAGGGATGGGGACAGGGACAGGGATAGGGATAGGGACAGGGACAGGGACAGTCACAGGGTGTACAGGACTGCACTCACCATGCAGCCCCTCCACAGACATGGCAGAGCCCTTGCTGGGCTGTGTGGGCATTCCCTGGCTGGAATGGGCTGTGTGGGCATTGCCTGGCCAGGCTGGGCTGTGTGGGCATTCCCTGGCTGGTCTTTTGGGCATTCCCTGGCTGTAGTTTATCACAGCCTCAGAGGGCCAGGGCTGTGGGTACAAGGACAAAGGAGGATGTTCTACCTTTGGAAGATATGATCATCAAGTTGTGTCCAATCATTTGTATTCCTCAGGTATGTTTTACCTTCTCATGCTGTGACCTCTTTTCATTGCTGCCAAAAAGAAATTATTTTTCCATTTTTTTCCCCCCGTGCTTCCATGCCAGGCTAATTCTCTGTTCTCTTGAAAGCTAATATATCCACTTTTCGTATTAATATTTGTGAGAGTAATATTAGGAATGTTTTATTTCATTATCTCACAGCTGAGGACTGCAGTCACACTGGGTTATAAAGCAGCTAATTACAGTGTTTGTGACTTTACAGTGTGCCATGCCTGCAGTGCAGTTTGTCAGAGTTTCTGAGAATTTCTAACAAGAAAATAGTTTGCAGGGTACTTTGTGAGTCTAGTCTGAGAAATGTTGCATATGCAGCATCTTTGCAATGCTCTACAGCTCCTAATCAAAACTCTTTCACCTCTAAGGGCATTTACATTTCATGGAAAACTTTATAAATTCAGATTATTTGACATATGTACTTTACCCTGTCCATGCTTGTTAAATCAAAAATATTTAGGATAATGCAGAGTAACAGAATATTTGAGTGCAGTGATCCCTTCTGCTACTCCTCCTCTGGGTTTGCAGTCATCATACCTCATAGTAATTGTGGAGTTGTGAAGTTATAATTAAAGCTTCAGATGAGGCACAATGAATAAAAGGGACACCTCTTTCCCCTATTCAGCCTTCACTAAAGAAATTGTCATTAATGAGAAAGGAAAAAGGGGGGAAATGCCCAATTCATAAGCACATGTGCAGACTTTTAACTGTAATGTTTGCTAAAACCTGGTCTCTGCTCAGGAGGAACCTGTAACAGCAGCTTTGGTTTGGGATTTTCAGAAAACCCCCTCTGGGCAGCGTGGCACTGCATGGAGCACGCTTTCCATTTCAGCCAAAAATCTGTGTTTTAGAGAGCACAGGTACCAGTGGATTCAGTTACAGTGCCTGGATTAACCAACCCTGCAGAGGTCTGGAGCCCACTTATATGAGAGAACTTGGAGAGTTTTAGCATTTTGATAAAGTTCTCTCTGGCCATTTAAGCAGGATACACACTGACAGCAGCTCAGCGTTTCACTGCACTCAGGAAGTCCTGCTGATAACTTCAGCAGCCACCAGCAGCTCTCACAGGCATGAGCTTGGAAAATGTTCTCCTGGAGTTCAGAAACTCCACTCTGTCCCCCTCTGGGAAAGGAATTCCTGACCTCTCCTGGGTTTATCCTGAAGATTATGGGTGCAAAGCACTCCATGTGCACATGAGACCAAACTCCATTTCTGTCCAGCACAGAAATTCCCAATGTGTGCTGTGTGCTGTGTCACTGTTTCCCTGCTGGAGCTCTGTTTTACTGGTGGAAATGGATTCACCTGCCCTGTGTTTCTCCCCTGAGAGGCATCCCTGCAATTCTGGAACCTGGAGGATCCTTCAGAGAGGGAAGATTTCCAGCAGTCACTCCCCTCCAGCCGTTTTCCATCCCAAAGGGCAGGGCAGGGGGCTCAGGAGGGAACTGATTTCCCTTTGGCCATGCAGCAGTCAGGTTAGGATTAAATCCACACTTTCCCAATCCCCATCCCTTACCTTGCTCACTCCAGACCTTCCTGAAGGTTCATGAGCTGAGCTTGTGTGTCACAATTGTCTTTTCTTTACCATTAATGGATGTTCTCTTGAAGAGATCAGGAAACAAACACTTCTAGTGAAGAGCTAATGAACAGCAATATATGTTTCTTGCATAGATACATACATACACCCACACACACACATATATATATTTTGATATCTCACATCATTTTAAATAATGCATACTTTATTTTTCACTCAAGAAAGAAAGTCTTTATTTTTCACTCAAGAAAGAAATTCTTTTACCATTAACAGGAAAAACACATTGGGTTTTTTTTTTCTCCCCAGTGATTACAGGAGATGGGTGAGCCTGGAGTGATTCTGTTTTATTGAATCTTCCAGTACTTGTCAGCAGTGGAAATGCCTGATTTAATAATTCAGAACTGGCTCCTGCAGAAATATTTGCATTGTGCATGTTTGAAAAATACCAGAGCCAGAAGTAATTTTAAAAATCTGTACTTTGTGCTGCTTATAACCTGTGAGTTAGGAGATGTGTCCAGCAAACTTGACATCGTGGGAAGGGTAGGGTTTGTGAATACAGGGTTTGTATTCTAGCACACTCCATTTTATTAAACAAAACCATACTTTCTGTCTACCCAGAAATGCCTCCCAGGAGATGCTCTAGAGAAAATCTGTAATTCAAAGTGACTGTTTTATGTTATTCTCTTTCAGCACTTTTTCTCCTTATAAATTGTCAGCAACCAATATGTACTTTTTATTTTTCTCTGAATCATGTGAACTAACAAATCTTAATCTGCATCTACAAATTAAAGGCAGAAGAAGTCAATTACAAGTGCTTGGTTTACCTAAATTTAATTGCACTGGGTCTTTTGATTGAACTTATTAAGTCATGTGGTTGGTGTTCCAGGACCATAAAACTTCCAAGCTCCATCATTAATATCTGGTGTTTCTGAATTATGAATACTTTCTTTTTTTTTGCAAGTGCTCCAGTATTTAATCAAAATTTGCAGTTTCTGTAGACATTTCATTGGCAGATTTGTTTCTTAGAGCATTCATGAGATGTAAATGCAGGAGAGGTGAGTGAGCACAGACTGCCTAAACACAACTCAGGCTTCAAAGAAATAGCACCAGACTTGTCTTCCCCCTTTTTCCTCCATGATTTGCTGTTTGGGCTGTGAGCAGTGAGAGGCAGGAGCCTCAGCTGATGTGTGCTGCTCACGTCTACCAAACCTGGGTCATCCTCCCCCTGCCACTGCCCTGAGCTGATTGATGTCACAATACTGATGTGACAGGCTGGTGGCTCAGCTCTGTGCCTGCAGTGTTTGCAGAGCTCACAGGTTACAAATTCAGACTCTGTTTGCTGATTTGCAGGGAACCATTCCAGTGTTTGGTTTCCCCAGTGCCTGAAGTCCATGGCACAGCCCCTGCTGCACCCAGCAGTGTGGGATGTTTTGGGAGCTCCCCTCCCTGCTCTGCTCCACACCTGCCTTTGTCTGCGCTGCCTGTGTGTGTACCCTCCCTTTCATCGAGACAGATTTGGAAATTACCTTTATGCAGATGAACTAAATGAGAAAGGAAAGGGTTGCACTAAAGGGAAGGGTTTGCTGCAGTCAGTAAGACAGGTTTGTTCAGCTCCTAAAATACACTGGAGTCTGAGGGAGGATGGTATAAAACAATTTAACATCAGAGGATTTTCACAGATAGTTCAGCTAAAGCACTCTGAAGGTACAATTGCAAAGGGAGATGGTGCAGTGCTAAATATACAAAATGTAACATTCTAATTTTGTTATAATTAACTGTAACCAGTTCTGATTTAAATCAGCCTGCCAGTCATAATTAGACTGTACTTTAAATGTTTTGCTCAATGCTGTAGAGCAGAAACAGTCTTTATATTAAAATGATGAAAATTCTGTAGGCAAGTAGACCATACCCATTGCAATCCTCGCCTGTGTGCCCTGGGAAGGGTTCCCTGTTCCAGACAGGTGTTTTGTACCCTGGAGGTGTGATGCAGGTTGGGTTTGTGCCAGGGGAGCACTGAGACTCTCTCTGCAGGCACGATGATGTTTGTTTTACACCTCCAGTTCTCCTGTGAGAGGAGCCAGGGCCACTTTCTTGCAGCAGGCAAAGAGCAGTTCCTTGGACCCAAAATTGTTATTTCTCAGTGTAAAATTACACACGAGCTTTCTGGTTGCCTCACTTTGTAACCCTTGCTGGGTACAGTTATTTTAGTGGCACAGCATCTAATTTGGCTCTGTTCTTTTTATTCTTAGAATTCTGATATTTGTAGAAGGTGCAAGGGATGTTGCAGATTTGTGTTAGTGCTGTGCAGGAAGGAAGTTTGATGATGAGCTATATTATGTATGGTTCACTAGATAGTAGTAAACATTCCTCTTTGTTGCTGTGCTCGGGGATTATCAAAGGGTGTTGTGTTCCTAGTTAGAATTTTTCCGGATTAATGAAACAGATCACAGATCACTGCATAGCAACGTGCCTGAAGTCTGTGAAATGTTTTCTGAATAAGGATTGGATCAGGCCCATTGAGAATATAAAGTGCTGGAAAGAACACAGTGTTATTTTACAGACCCTGCATTCAGTTGTTTTCTTGCAGTGGCCTCACAGCCTCTCTAATTAGAAACTTAAGGTTTCTTTAGTCTGCTCTGTGTCTTTCTTTCTCTCTAGCAACACACCAACAACATCCAAATCCTCATTGTTACTTAGGCACTCCTGGCTGTCCTTGACAGGGGCAGCTTTGTTTAAATATGGGCTGGTTCAAATGAAAATAAGGATACTTAAAGTTTCAGAGCTTCCTGTAGAGATTTATGGTCTGGGCATGTCCGTGCTGGGATTGCACATCAGTCTTTGGGGGCTCAAGAGCAGGATGCCAGGTGGAGGCTGCCTCATGTTGAGCCAAGGACTGCCACCCATCCATGCAATTTAAGTGTCAGAAGCCAAGGGAATATTTCAGAGATTTTCAAATGATGTATACCAAAATCCCAGGAGGTTCTGTAGCTTAACAGGTAATTTAAGTTTTGCTCACAACTTCCATAACAATGTGCACCTCATGGCCAAGAACAGCCAGAAAATGAGTCTCCATCATGAGTCAGGTCCCTTTCACGGGTTCAGAATTTAGAGACAAAAATACCTGCAAAAACCTGGGAGTCTTTGTTCTTGTCTCTTCCCAGTCAAGGGGATAGAAGCTGGGGCCAGGCAGGAGCTGGCTTGTGAGCTCTGGAAATCTCCAACTTTGTTGCCTTGGAAAGTATCATGAAATAAAGTTATTTTAAGGCCTAACAAACTGTCCTTGCATAAAGTTCTTTGCAGGCCAATTTCTTTGGCTGGAAGCTTTACTTGTCCTGTGTTTTTGGGGCACAATAAATCTGAAATCAGATCTCTGAGATGAGCCTGCACAAAAAGCTGTTATAAATGCATGGATTTGGCCTTTTATTCTCATAGATTGTTAATATCTGATTCTGGTTTAACTCAGAATGTCTTGAATTGCTACTGTTCCAAATAGCTGAGAAATCCCAGATCTTCTTGCATATGACCCTCTCGATTTTGCATTTCTCAAATATGAGGGTTGCTGCTTCTTATACTTGGTCCTGAGAAGGTCCAAGTCTCTTAAAAATGTTCTTTTGTTTATAACACATGAGTAACGAATGTGGAGTGTTATGGGGAGGTGCCTTGGAATTCTTTCATGGGGGAAGGCTCACAGGAATACAAGTGCCATTTCTGGTCCATTGTTAAAATGCTGACTGAGTTGGAGTGCCTTAATCATGGAGATTTTGGACTGAGTCAGATTGTGAGAGATCCTCATGCAGGCCCAACACAAACATGAATTTACCTTTTGCCCTCTGTTGTCTGTGCTGCCCGGTGAAGCTGCTTTGCTGTTGAGATGAGGAGGTTTGAAGTGTGTGATTCACCAGAGTGTTGCAATTGATGAGATGCTGAAGCTGTGCACAGGTCACATAATTATATTTTGACTCACAGGATGGAAATCCAGATGGTTATTCAAGAGCCTCACATTTTTGCATCAGGGTAAAGGTGAAATAACTTCATTAAAATTATTCTCCCAGTTGCATCTTCTATTACCTTTTTTTTTTTTTTTTTTTTTTTTNAATTTTTTTTTTTAAGTTTCTGGGATACATAACTGTATCCAGGGTATTATACTCCTTCAGGGATGAAGGATAATGGCATCTTAAAGAAGCCCAAGCTCTCCAAACATCTTAGTTTTGCTGATAAAGGTTGGCTGTATATTATGTGCTGTTACAGCAAGAAACAAGAGCTGCTGTAGGGAATGTGTTTGTCTCCGTGGTCCTAACAAGTTGCATTCCTTTAAATTTTATAAACATTTTATTCCTGCTTCAATACATGCAGAATCCAAAATTGAAAACCTGGTCACCTTTGAATAATTGTCCAGCCTTCCTTTGAATAATTATCCAGCTTTCCCTGTACCTAAAGCTGAATTGTGATTGTGCTACCATTGTAGTCTTGGGGCATGAAAATCCCTCGAAGTAATAACCAGTGGAACACTTTTTATTCCATCTTAAAACAGGCTTGTTTTACTAATTTAACCTCTTATTTTAAACAAGCTTTTCAATTTATTCCTGAGTGTAGCAGAAAGAAATTTGTATCTGTGACTGTCCAGGCCAGTTCCGAGGGTTCTAGAGCCAAGAACATTTCCAGAGCTTTGTGGGGAATGAGTGAGAACTGTGTTAATGGCAGAACTGATTTGCACTCAAACCAAAAATATACACATGATAGGGGATTTATATTCTACTTTATTAGAGGATTTAGTATTCTACTTTATCTCATTGATAATTTACTACTTATGTCTCCTGGTTCTGGTTTGGTTTTGTTGCCAGTTTGTTTTTGGTTTGTTGTTTTTTTCATTCAATAAAATGGGTTTGCTGACAGCTTTTGATAGGATGGATGAAAATCCAGGGCTATATCATCACTTGGATCTGGTCAGCTGGCATAGCTGCATTTTGTACCAGCTGGGGTTCTGCCTTTCAATTTGGAACAACTTTTATAGCCTGGTCCTCTTTTTTTCTCTTTGGACACAAACCAGTAAAACTGGCAAAGAGTTTCCCTCCTTTTTCTATTTATCCTAGTTTCTAAACTTCCTGGAGAAGACATCCTTTCTCTTTCCAGAATGAACCTAGCAAAAAATTTATAAATAAACAAAGAAATAGCAATAATGGAGCAGAAGGAAAGGAATGCTATCCATTATTGATGTACATAATTAAATGGAATCCCTGGTTATTTGAGAGCACAAAGACAAAACCTTACTGTGGGTGTATTATGTACATAAATGCTGAAGCACTTCATGATAGTCTTATATGAAAATGTTGCTTTTATTTTCTCTCTAGAAATTACATTTTGTTCCATCAGACAGCTCTCAGTTTGCAGCTATTGCTGCACACACTACAGTTCCTGCTCAGGTTTGTTAGGAATTCAGCAATTAATAGTCAGGGGGCTGCTTTTTGGGTTTTTTTTTTGGTATGTCATTATCCTGTACATCCAAACCCAGATTTGGTGGCAGAAGTGCCATGCAGGCAAACGTGGTGGCTCCAACCTGTGACCCACATCACCTCTCTGTGGGGCATGTGGGAGGCTTTGCTGCCTTGGACATCCCTGTTTATTTTATGGGATGAAGAAACTTAAGCATGAACCATATTTGCTCAATTAAGTTATTGAGCCACTGCTTGAATTACTCCTCCACTATGTTGTTTAATCCCCCAGTGAGGGTTGAAGCTGCTAATTCACACACCAAGAGAATATTTTTGTTTCTTTCAGTTTTGGCATTGATATCAAATATGTTACATTATTTTTCTGTAGTTCTCATTTTCTCTTTAATCCATATTTTTATGTTGTGCCATGTTACCCAGAATAATCAGAATCTTTTCATAGATAGGAGCAACTGAGAAAAAAAAACCAAATTACTTGAGCTGTCTTAATTAAACAAGGAGTTTCTTAGAGTTAAAACATAAGGAGCTGATCTTGGAGCTCTTAATGTGGTCTGCAAAACGAAGCTGTGCTCCCAAGTGAATAGGTTAGTAAGTTTTATGAACCATTATTTTTCTTTCCCTAGACTGTTTTCTGTGAAATTCAGCAATTCAGGTCTCCACAGAACAATGCAGTGTGAAGCACATGGAAAATCATTTTGTTTTTAGGTGCCACTCAGTTTACCTGATTGCCATGGGGCTCCAGCCAACTGGTCTGGAGCTGTTAAATCCTTGCCAAAGCGTGGCTCTAGTCCCGAAGGGAGGCCGTGTCCCAAAGTGTGCCCTGGCTTTGGGGCCAGGCACTGCCATGGAGGGGAGCCCTGCAGGGCACTGGGAGGCTCAGCCCAGCATGGAAAATGCCCAACAAAACCCTCAGCCAGGCCCTGGCAATGAGCTGGGAGTGGTGCTGTGCCAGGGCACTCCAGGGAAATGCCAGCTGTCCCAGCTGCTCCTCTCTCTCTACATTCTAGGAGAGGTCTCCCTTTCTGGATGTTTCCCAGTAAACCTAAACCTCTTCCCAGTCTTCAGCAGGTGATGGGCAAATATTACACAGCAGGTTGAAATTTTGAAATCTGTAGTTAAATACTTAAAATATAAAAAGACACTTCAGACCAGTTCAGCGACAATTTTGGCTTTCTAAGTACATTGCATTCTGCTTAGCACTACCAGTTACAAGGAAAAAATAAAATACTTTTTCTACTAAGGAAATATGTGTAATCAATATTTGTGTTGTACAGCAATCATCAAAATCCATGGGTGTTGCCAGAAATACACCTCAGAATTTAATGAGATCTGTCAGGGAAATGAAATTCAGCAATGAGCTGCCCAAAGGAAACCACACTCTACCACCAGGTTTTATGTGTGTGTCTCCTCAGCTTTGGAGCAGAATCATAACAAGGTCCATATTTCCCTCTCCTGTTTTGAATGTTTTTCCTTTGTCCAAAGCAGCTTTTGCAGGCACTGGCAGGGACATGGGGCCCTGTTCTGAGTGCTGGCAGGTCACCCACACCGTGATCCCACAGCCCTGGCTCCTCCTGCCAGCCCCTATCACAGCAGGGACCACCAAGGCTGCACTTGCCTCGTGGGGCTGTAGTTTTGGGGTGACCTTTGGTTTGCAGAGCAGGCAGAGGAAATCCCACATTGCCCTGGTGTGCTCCAGAGGGAGCACAGCCAGCAGATCCCAGACAGCTCTGGGCATGGGCTGTGTGTGAGGAGTAGATCAGGATTTCTGCACTGACCTTATTCCCATCAAGGGATCTGTGAGAGGACACAAAGTGTTCCTGGTAATGACAGATGTTCCAGTTATTCACCTGGCTGAGATGTGGGACACCAAAACATTATGAACAAATGTCCCAAACGATCTTTTCCCATCCAGTCAGGATTTCTGGGTGGATGGAACAGTATGCCCACCCATCTGTGGCTGTGATGGTGTGACTCCAGGAGATAATCTATCCTAAAGCCAGGAGAAGGAATGACTGCAGCTAAACAGGGCAGAGGAAAGCTTTTTTTGGTGGAGGGGAGAGGGAATGGCTGGAGGAAGCAAGACAAGCATGGAATTCTAATGCTAGATTTTGTCAATTCATAATGTTTAATTACTTATACTTGTGATACCTCTGAAGAGAAAAGGAATCCAGGTTAATCTTCATAAGATATGCAATAGAAATTATTTATTAAAATAAGGCCCATTACTGTGATTATCAGACACATTTTTAATTAAATCTAAAGTTGTGTCAGTAGAAATTTTTACTTATATGATCTCAAAATGTTTGGGCTTGTTCATCTTCCTAAGCTTTGCTTCTCTTCCATAAAGATCATGAACTCGGCTTAATTAGAAGGAGTAGTTATAATGTCAGAGCAAATTAATTTCAGTCAACCAAAGGGGCCCTTGGAGGATGCTGGTCCCCACCTGCAGCTGGGAAATCCCGGCTCTGGCTCTGAGTGAGCTCTGGTGAACTGGGGATGAGATTTCCTGGATCCCTGGCAGGAGCAGCCCGGCGTGGGCAGGGGCACTGGGACCTCCCCAAAGGACAGCACACAGGCTTAATTCCCAACCAGTCCCAGCCTCTGCAAAGCTGCTCCACTTGGAAGAGGGTTTGAAGCTCTGGAAGCAGGTTTGTGTGCAAGGCCTCTCCCAGGGAGTTGGACTGCTGCTCTCAGGGGTGCCTCTGTAATCTATTCAGTTTGCAAGTAGAAAAGATTTTAGCTTTTCAGGGACTCTTTTTTGGCTACCTTTCCAACAGAGCCAGGCCAGAATTCTCAGATGTGTAAGCAGATCAGCTGATCTGAGAATTCATTTCTACATCAGAGTCTGTTTTAGGTCCCAAGCACAACAGACTATTTTTTCCAATGGATTTCACTCAACATTAGCTTTAAATACCTGCTTTTTTTTTTCTTTTTTTCCTCCTTTCTCTTTGATTCTACTACACTATTTTTGTATGTAAAATAGCAGAGCATTTTCACATCCTAAAAGGAATATATTTGCACAAAAATAAATATAGTAACTTTTTTTAGGTGTTAAAACATAAAATAAGAATATCAGTAAATCATTGCTTAAAATGCATCTTGTCAAAAAATTTTGGGCTACTCAATGTTCTTAAGAGGTTGTAATGAGCTGAATGCATTGGTTAAATTAAAATGCATTTTCTCATATTCAGTAAATGCAGTGTGTGTGCAATTGAACAAAAATAAAATTGAAATTTACATTTTCATCAAATGAATAACCACATGCTGAGGATTGCTTGACTGCAATTTATGATTATGCAAATGAAACAGGTTTTGCAACTAGGATATGTACAATAAATGGGAGTTCCGTTATTATGTATCAAAAAGCCATTAACCTTGAAAATTGTATACAATTGACACGAACATTTCTAAAATATGTCTAAAACCTGCTAATGTTCCCCCTCTCCTCCCCTATGTATAGGGACTGTATATTAGATTTAGCAAAAGAATTCAGAGTGAATAATTTATTAAATGAGCTCTGCCACTTTTTTGTTGGTGAGCTCTCTGTGACAACTTGCTGGGTGCTTTATTCATTATTTAAATCAGGAAATGCTGCTGATTAATTCCTCATCTGGTGACAAGAACACGAGTTCTAAAAGCTGTTCATAACCAGAATTTGCTGTAGCAAAGTCCTGGCGAGGCAGCGGGGAGCGGGTGCTGAGGCTCGTGGCAGTTTCCCAGATGACAGATTTCCTTGCTGGAGCACTTCCCTGGCTGCTGCCTGGGAGCTGCTGCTGTGTGGTGGTTCTAAATCAGATTCTCTTCTTCCTCAGGGACAGCAGCCCCACAAGTGGAGGGAGAACACAACGGGGCCATCCCAGAACACGCTGTCGGTTCTGTGCCTGTCCCGGGATGGGCAAGGCAAAGCAGACAGCCCAAAGCTCAAAGCCTGGAGACAATTTTCCATGTATTTCCTGAAAGCTGGTCCCTGCCTGAGTGGATTTTTGGCTTGTGGAGAGGCACCCCATCTGTGGGACAGGCAGAGTGGGGATGTTAGAGGAGCAGCCCCAGTCCCAGGGCAGGTTTGGCTGGGGGGTTCACTGCTCAGGTCCTGCACACTCCAGCTGCTGCATTCCTTACCCAGAAACATTATAAGGAAATCTCCAAGGCTCCCAGAGCCCTGCTGTGGATTGCCAAAACTCTGAAAGGAAACTACACATCACTGAGTGGTGAAAAAATATAGCATTCCCATAGACTGGTTCTCAAGGGTTACCTCAAAGCTGGTCTGTTCTTTCAATGCCTACCTCATGGCTTTGTGGAAGTGTTTCAGCTCTATCTCTGTCAGTTATGCAGAAGGGTTTGATATCCTGGGTTATTTTTGCCATAGGAGGAGTTCACAGGATGATACACAACGTGGAAGGTACCAAGATTGTTAGTAGGAGATCACCTTTTGTCTGTTATCCATGTTTAATATGCCATAATTTCTGGGATTCCTTTTCCTCACATGCCCAGAGATATCAGAGGAGAATTCTTACAATCTTTTATTGAGAATAAATCAAAATAATGCTAAACACGACCCTCCATCATCCTAAACCCAGGACCCCTTTGGCTGTCCTTTTCTTCCCTTGTCTCTGTAAGAAAGTGAATGTGTTTCATTGCCCAGGTCTCACTTTTAGAGTGAAGTTTGCATCTAAACCACTCCCAAAAAATGCTACTGTAAAACATTGCAATGAAATAAAATACAGATTAAAGCAGATGAAAGTGTCATCGCTGGGAAGGAGGACAGGAGGAGCTGGAAATCTGCATATTTCAGTTCAGTGTAAGGGTAGATGGTGATGTTTTGAGGATTCTAAAGCAAAAAATTGAGAGTACAAGTGATTCCCTTGGCAAAGCAGACAAATTTTGCTACAGACTTGGAAAAACCTGCAGAAGAAAGGGACATATGAATATTTAATTGTAATTTTTCAATATTACTTTTGACCATATGAAATAGTCTTGTGACTTCTACTGAGGGAGGCTGCAGTGGCTCAACTCTCAAGAGCTGCTTTTGTCTTTACCCTTAAATCTACGTTCAAGGAGAAAAGGGGAATCTTGTGTTACTTTTGAACTAGAAAATGATGGTCAGAGTTCATAAATATAACAGAGGAATCTACTTAAAATGCAGTTACCCAAATTTCCCCCAAGACTGTTGGGATGTGTGTGAACTGTGCAGTTTGACCTGGTGGGGGAACAGGTGCATCCTGTAGGGCTAGCAAAGCTTTTGCTTTTTTACTTTGAGGTGATTTAATGTTTTTATTCTATATGAAGGCTTGAATTAGAGAACTTTAAAACAAATTTAAAGGGTTTTTTTTTTTTTTTTTTTTTTTTTTTTTTTTTTTTTTTTCCTTTTTTTTTTTTTTTTTTTTTTTTTTTTTTTTTTTTTTTTTTTTTTTTTTTTTTTTTTTTCCCTAATGTTGTTTTTGTTGTCTATTGCAGTGCTTCAGGGCCATTCAGTACCTACCTGGGGTGAGCTCTTGGGCACCATCACCCTTCCCAGGTGGAATGGCCCAGGGAAAACCTTTTCCTCACTGCTTCTTGCACCACAAGGATGCAGCTGGGAGCTCCTGGGTGCCACTGTTTACTTGGGAACACAAAAGAAAGTGGCTGTTTGCTCACACTGGCTCTTGCTTTCATCAAAAACTACTGAGACATCTTGGAAAAACGACATTATTTTTTTGTACTTTTTAACTCCTGCAAAAATCTGTCACGGAATAGATCATGACTGAGCATTTCATGTGCTGCCCCTGCTAAGTTTGCCAGGGAACAACAGAAAGCCAGATCTGTGCCTTATTTTTCATAGCACTCTGTAAACAGCCCCTGAATTAATCTCAGGAAATACCAGAGATGCTAATATCTCCTCTTTGTGTGTGCTCAGAGAACAGATTTAGGACACTCCTTTGAAGGATGTATATAAAGCCAGCACTTTCCATAAGTTAAAAGCATCACTTGTGACATCTCTGGAACACATTTCTCAAGGTACTGAGGAGTGATTGAACTTTTAATTCCATGGACATGCCTGGATATATTCAAATGAGGCAGTGCACAAACCCAGAGCCTCCAGCTCACCCTGCATGTCCGAGTGCTGTGCCAGGGTTTGGGTGAGGACAGGGGATGCTCAGCAGACGGGACACCCTCCCAAACCTGCCCAAACAGCTCCCAAAGTCTTGTCAAACAGGACCTTTCTGACATGATCTGCTTGCTGTGGTGTTCATCCTCTCTTTCCTGAGTGTAGCAGTCAGCAGTGACTTGGGTACCAGTTCCTTATTTTAGGGTATCACAAATGGTGAGGCTGAAATCCTACTGGAATAAGCTCATTTTCCTCTGCTGGCAAATATCACTCAAGGGTTTATTCAGGGCACCTGTCTCCTGTGAATTAGGAGTAAGAAACAACTTTTTTTAACATAAAAACATAGAGGCAGAAGCAGAAAATGCCAGGTGTAAAGTAGCCTTGCTTTCCTCATGAAACAAGGAGCCTCGTTAAAAGACAAAAAAAATAATTAAAAACCCTTCAATGAGGTACAGGTCTGTGAAGAGTTTTTATTATCAGTAACTCTTCAACCACTAGATGGTGGGAAAGTTGCAATGTGAGGACTCAGGGACCTGATGTGCCCTCCCAGGGTTAACCCACAGCAGGCAGGAGTGAACACAGCACTCCTTAAATCGATGTGAAATTTCCCCGTGAGGTGGCATCTGGATTGTGGCATTACTTGTACATCTCTATCCAAATCAGCTTTGTGCTGACAAACATTGTCCATGTTACCAGGGCAGCTGGCATGAAAAGAATCCCCTTTAGTGGCCAATTTCAGTGAAGAAACAGGGAAGAAATTGAAAAAAATCAAGAGGCGAGCTCATGCTAAATTCAAAAGTACCACAGCCACAGTGCTGGCAGTGTCTGTTCTAAAGCTGACTCTGGTGTTCCCCCTGTGTCATTAAATAACTGAGAGAACCCCTAGAATACTTCAATACAGAGTGCACTGGGTAATTTTCCTCTCAGTTACTTCCCTGGCTGATAGTGTGAAGAGGAGGTGTGCAGTATTCCCAAAAATCCTGTGTGCACAGGGCTGAACCTGTCTTCCACAGTGCTCTGGAATTTGCTGAGCTGGTTTTCTGTGTGGACATTTGGGGAGGAAATGGTTTGATTTGAAAATGTCTTTACCAGGTTTATGACTCCCTGCTCTGCTCTGAAGGACAGCTCCATAAATACTCCTGGCTCTGGGATCCCTCGGCAGGATCTCTGCAGGAGTGGCAGATTCATCACCTCCCTTTTTGATCTTGGAAATGAATTGAAGTCCCATCTTCCAATGCAAATGGCTGTGATAGCAGCCCTTAATGATTGAGGTAACTCCAGAGCAGGCTTTGGGAGCATCAGATGATGGCAGTGCCTTTGATTTATGTGCCACCTTTCATTCCCAGCCATCTCAAAGCACCTATAATTTCTGGCAAACCTGTGCTGAGTTAATGGGTTATTTCAGAGTCTATTCAGCAATAACTGTAAAGTGCTCAGAAGGAAGACTGATTGATGGGTGAGATGGCCCAGAACTTTAATTATCTTAATGAACAATTTTTGAACTTAACAGAAAGTCTAGCACTAACACAAGTGGAGCCATGAACTTTAATTCCACCACTCATTCCATTAAACCCTGAGCTTGGAGGTAATTTAAAGCCTTCTCTCTTGCTCTGGGTGTGTTTTTCAGAGGAGTCCACTGAGGCACTGGTGACACAGAACCACTTCTGCTCTGGAACATCCCACACCTGCAGAGAGCTCCAGGACCCTGTGACAAACAGCTCCTGACCCTGAGGAAACTGCTAAAAAATTTGATATGCAATGACTGAAGTTTACCAGGAGGAAAAAAAATATTTAATGTATTCAGAATCGTTCTGGGAGAATTATTAACAATCAGATATTAAAGACTCTGGTTCGACACCTGCTCTGTTGTTTTGCCTATGATAGGAAACAGAAGTGGTAAATAGCTGAACCAGGGCAACAGGCAGCAAGAAAACAGCATGAAAGGCAAACAGATTGCTGTTGAGAAGATGCTTTTGGGATGATTTTAGTGTGAAAGTTCTTTTAAAATTAGTAATTGTGATCACACATACATTGTCTGTGTCATCTACACCTCCTTGTACTCTTCTTATGCCTCTGTTATTGTACTTTTAAACCTTAATCATTTTTTCCCCAGAAATTAAATTGTTATTAGCATCTGTTGTGTCTGCATAATTACTGTGCCTGTTAAAAGGCTTATTTCTATTATTTCCAGATCCTTTCCACAAATCCTTACATTGGTAATTAGGATATCTTGCAAATACTGCTGCTATGAAAAGGATCAGAAATTTTCAGCCTGAACATCAGTTTCCTTCTGATGACTCATACTATAGGGGGTATCATAAAAATATTAATAATATTAGAAAAAAGCAATAATTCCAAGCTGTGTTTTACTGTAGGTGTTGCCAAGGAGATCCAGCTCTGTGAGTGACTTTAGGACCAGGACTCCTTGTACCAACTACAACAGAAATGTCAAGAACGTGATAAATTTTTTCAGCTAGAAAAAATTTCAATGTAGCTTGTTCCACCTGTATTTTCATCCTGGAGATTGAGGAGGGGTCAGAGAAGGCACCTGGGGTGGGGGGGCTTGTGCCAGGAGCCCTTGAGCAATAGGGAGAGTTGTGGAGGGTGACTTGGGGTGAAGTCAGAGTGTCCACACGTGGCTTCCTGGCATTGCAGCTCCTGGGTTTCCCCTGTGCCCGTGGGGAGCAGCAAGTGGGCACATCCCCAGAGTGACCTTTACACAAACTCATTCATAGCCACTCTTCCATAAGACTCTAAAAGCATTGGGACGTGGCTGGGATGCTGTGGGAAATGCCCAGGCCCTGGCTGAGGAGCAGGAGCTGTGGGGAGGCACTGCTCTGAGCCCAGGCCATCCTCATCCCTCAGGGGCTGTCCCTGTGCACTGCTTCTCCCTGTCTGCCTCTCACAGCTCTTCCCAAAGCCCAGCCCAGGGCTGCTTTCCTGTTCTCAGGCTGTAAAAGAGTGCTGAATTATCCTGCACAGATGTTTGCTGCTGTCTCAGCCTCTGCCAGCAGAAGGAAGCTTAACAGCCTCTTACGTTTATTCCCAAGGAAAAATGTCTGAAGAGTTTTGAAGCCCTTTTTAACCAGGTTTAACCAGTTTCACAATGATTCCCTCAAATCCTGATGTGGGTGATCTCTGAGGAGCTTAGGGAGTGGTTTGGAGCCTTTCCATTGCCTCCAGCCCTCTCAGCCCCAGCCCTGCTGGGCCAATTCCCCACATCCCCAGGAGGGGTGATGGAGGCACGGCTTCACTGGGGCAGGACAGACTTGGGGGCACTGGAGCTGAAGGAGGTGGAAAAGGGAGATTTGAGCATCACCAGGACCTGTACAAGGCAGCAAAGCTGAGTGCCAGGCTCCTGGGGTCCACTTTGGGCTCCATCAGCTTTGGAGTGCGGAATTCAGGTTTCACATTTTGTATTCTTCCCCTAAAACTTCAGATGTTCAAAAGTACCTCTTTGGCTGGCAGATCTCTCAGTACAGATAATTCTGTCATTTCCTCTTGCTGTTTGCTGGTTTTCTTGGTGTCTGCAGGCGTGAACCTGTGGTCTGTCCTTTTGATTTTGTGACATTTTCCTCTCCTCCTCAGCTCAGAGCAAAGGGTTTTGCTACATTGGACAAATGTCCTTTTCTAAAATTCATTTTTCCTAAGACATGTGACCACAATGATCTCATTCTTTAAGAGGCTGGGCTGTGTGAAAGCTTGAGAGAGACAAAAAAAGCAGTTTCTGGAAGAACTGTTAAAAGATATCCATTTTTCACAACTATAATAGAACCTCATAATTAATTTAAATGGAATTTGTTTTCCATAACACAGATTTTTGGGTGTAAAGTATGTCCTTTGAGAGAAGCAAGAGAAAACAAACTCTGTTGTTTTTGATTACCTTTGTGTTTTGTTTTTTATTCATTATGTTAATTTTATGCTAATAACCTTCTTACATTAAGGCTCACTTTATACTGCATAAACTGACAAATAGAGCAATATTTATCAAGCATAAATATTAAAAACACTATAAAGACTTCTAGGCTTCTAATTATTATGCTAATATATCTCTAAATTATTCTTGTATTACCACCCTACAGCTCACTGTGGAACATGACACAAAGATGGTAAAAACATCAAAATTCTATTTCTTAATGCTATTAATGAATCACATAGGAAGGCTGTCTATGAATTAAAAAAGCACCAGTTATAGCATTGTGGAGGTGAAGATATAGAATTCATTTCTTCTGGTGAGCTGTTGAGCTTTTGTTTATATTATCATAAATCAAGGAAATCCAAAGTGCTTTTTTGTCTTTGAAGTACAGGAAATCCCAATATATTGCACGGAAATTCCCCCTATTGAGGCAATTCTTGGTATTTCTCTTCAGAGTGTGTGTTTGTTGGTGTCTGTTCAGATGGTGCAAGGCTGGGAGTTTTGGCCTCTCCTCATTCTGTGCTCCACCCCTGGGGGCAGATGGGCCCCAGACCTCAGATATCACATTTATTCTGGGGCTGTTACAACTGAGGGCAAAATCCCTGCAGTGTGTGGAAGGACTAATTCTCTCTTCTTTTTCCACCCAAATGTGACATTTTTTTCCAGAAGTTCTGTTTTTTAATAAACATTCCACGGGTTTTATGTTGGTTTAATTTATTTGGGGTTGTTTTGTTTTCAATGTCTTAAATGTGGGCACTACAGGTAGCAACAAAAATGCTTTTATGGCAGCTGATTTTTCAGTTAACTCTTTATTTGTACCATCTACAATGGAGCAGGCTTGGTGTTAATAGGATCCTTAATTCTCTACAGCTAAATTCACTGCATGTCTCTTTGTAGGAGTCATTAACAATTGGAATAAAAGTGGTCTAAAGATATGAACTGAGTGTCCCAAGCACTGAACTGGCTCCCTCCTGGGGAGGTTCCATACCTGGGAGCTGTGGGGAGTCACTGCTCTGTGAAGAACAGCTTTGATTCACTCACTAAAAGCCTCTGCCAGTCATTTTGGACTGGGGGACTGTGTGCAGTGCATTATTATTAAGTGTCTTTTTAAAATGGAAACAAATTACTCTGCTGGGATATAGTGCTCTTGCACAGACAGCTGCTCAGCTGACAATCACGTCTTTAAAATGATATTATAGTACAAAATCAGTGCTGTGAAGGAGGGAAGGACAGAGATGTGTCTCATCAGATAACAGGTAAGGATTACACAGAGCAGCAGCAGAGTTAAACAGGGCTGAGAGTGATGGGGCTGCAGAAATGAGGGGCTGCGAGGGGCCAGGCTCAGCCTGGGCTGAGCAAGGAGGGTCACTGAATTTCCAGCAGGAAGGGAAAGGAAGCACTTTTCTTGCTGCCTTCTTTCAGAGTCTTCAGGGAAATAGCTTGATTAACTCACAGCTTTTGATTCCTTCATTTGTTTGTTTATGTGAGTGAGTGGATGTGCTGTGTAAGGATGGCTGTGACTCAGTTATGGAGGGAAAGGCAAATCAAAGACATTGAGTTTGTCTTTAGGGCATGTTTAAAGTGCAGTACAGAGAGGTGTATGCATCTGGAAAGGAGCTGGAGTGCTGGAAACTCAGATTCTGTCCCTCTGTGCCAGTCTCCACATCAGGGCATTTCTGTGCCACTCTGGAAGTGTCAGAAGCTGCAGAGGAGCTGCCTCCCTTCCCTGCCCCTGTGCTCACCTGTGCCTGCACACCTCACACAGCACACACAGCCAGGGCCCTCACTGCCCCCAAAACTGAGCATGGCCACAAGAGGCTGAGGGACAAAGTGCCTTAAAGACAACTGCCTCTGTGTGGTTCAGTAGACAAAGATAAATACATAACGAAATGGAGCCACATGTATTGCTCAGCTCTGTCTGCATTGCTTCTTTTAGCTGTTCCATGCTAATAGTTTCAAAATAAAATCAAATCTCTGGTGAAAAGGATTTTTTGAATTAAAAATCAGTATGTATTTCTGACCTGTGTGAGAATCCAAATAAAATCCACTCGGTCGTTTTGATATTACGGCTCCCATTTAAGTGTTTAAGAAGAAAATATTCCTGCTGGGAACATTCAATATCAATTTTCAGTAACTAGTTGCAGTGTGAAATCTTGGTTTCTCTGCAGAGAACCAGTTTTGGGTTTGTTTTTTTTTTGTCTGGCCCAGCCAGGTATTGATCCCTGTCTCCATCAGGGGAAGTCACCCTGACCTTTCCTCTCCAATCCTCAGCATCCCTGCCCGGCCCTGTTTATAATGAACTGCAGGGACAGAGGCATGGGGCACCAGGCACAACCCAGTCCCTGGTGTGCTGCTGCCCAGTCCCACACTGATGTCAGACTTTTGTATAAACCTGCCCTAAACCAAGAGGAGAAAACACTTTTAAGGTAGATTGAGCATTAATTTTGGACATGCCTTTAGTTACAAACCACAGCATGGAAGAGTTCCCTTTTCAGGGGGCTTCTCAACCAACTCTACAGTTTTTAGCATGAATTTTGTGCTTCTTAAAAGTACACCTGAGTGCTGGTGCTTGGGAGACAATCTCAAGTCCACAGGTAGCAGACAAACTTATCCTAAAACACTGCAACAACATGGAGAGAGGGGATTAAGGTAATCTTTCTGATGGTGAATCTGCTATGTGCAGAATTCTGGTTTATAAATGTATTAGGAAAGCTGAATTTTTTTCAACCTGAAATAGTGTGTGCATAATTAAATAATCTCTGTCTATATGTGTGTGAGAGAGAGGGAGGAAAGAAAAAGGGATATTTTCTACCTTTTTTCTTTTTGCACCAGTTGGGCACACACATGAAAACAACCCACAGCACAAAATAATTGTGAAATCAATCAGTAATCCAACAATCCTGAGCTCTGGAGTAACCTCCTAGGAAGGGAAGAAAGAAAGAAGAACACAATATATTAAATACAAATCCTAAAAGATAGGTAATGTGCCAAAGAGGTTATTGCATTCAGGAGGCTTGATAAGGATGATTTAGCAGGGTGAAGAGATCACCTCTGCAGATCAGAGAGGGAAAGGACCACGAGGAGATAAAAGGAGGAATGCACAATAAAGAGATAAGTGAGCCTTATCTTCTTTGCACTTACCTCATGATTGTTAACATTTTGTCTTCTTTCCATAATCAAATTTCCAAACCCTCAGATGCAGAGCACCCTGACCTTTGGTCTCTTCTGTAGTCCAGTAAGTTCCAAACTAATGGAACCATTGGTGCAATCAAGTAACTAAAACAATTTTAGACTAAATATTTGGGGGTGTAGTTGTAAATTGTGATAAGTTCCAAATCTTTCTTGTGCTTCTGCAGGCAGATATTGAGCACAACCCTTGTAAATATATTTCTGCCTCAGACACTGGGCTGGGGGCTGTGCACTCACAATATTGGGTCCTTCAGAAGCTCACTTGAATTTAGACCCCATCTGGATGCCAGTTCTGAAAGGATGTCTTGTACCTACCTACAGAGGGAAAGCTGCCTTTCAGAGGAAATGGCTGTTTCTGTTTCTAGAAAAGTCTGTAATTGCCTTGGTCAAAAGAGGGGTTTTTCTAACTCCAAACAGATGCCATATGCCATGAACCGCATATTTCCCATCACTGTTGTTTACAAATGTCCTAGAGTTTTTAGGGAATTTTCTTTAAAGAGATACTTTATGAATTTTGCTGTCTGGTAAAAATTCCAAGGAAACATATTTCCTTTCCTTTCCTTTCCTTTCCTTTCCTTTCCTTTCCTTTCCTTTCCTTTCCTTTCCTTTCCTTTCCTTTCCTTTCCTTTCCTTTCCTTTCCTTTCCTTTCCTTTCCTTTCCTTTCCGCTTTATTAGAAAGATAATTGCAGTCTCCTCTTTGTGTATTTTAAAGATTTATTGGGTATCTTTAGTTTAAAAGTGGTGCAGAAAATAACCGTTTGGAGAATATTGATAAATCAGACAGGTCTAAGTTAAAGAATCAGAGTTCTGTTGTGCTTAAATGCAGTAACTGCCTGGAGCTTCATTCTGGGGTTAAATTGGTCATATATAGAATAGAAATGAATGCAGTTTTTATAAATACAACTTGAAAACACAGACCTTTCATTAAAATGTATAGAAGCATTTTATTAGGCAGTAAATATCTGTATCAGTTTTCAAGTGGGCAGTGCTGTCACATGAGAAATGAAATACATTTCAAATGGGCAGGAGAGGAGAGGATATTAAATATTATGCTGAGGAGTGGAGTTTAATTTAAAGAATCATTTCTGTTGCACCCAGGACTTTATTCTTTCGTCTTAGTGACAATACAAATGTTTCCATCCGTTTTATTTCATCTTCTTCCTTCTCATCTCAGATATTTATGTTTGCATGGCCTCATCATAATGACAACCAGCTGCCCCCCAAACAGAAATATCCTTTACAATTTCTCTTGCTTTCTTTTTTCAGAGTTTTCAGGGAAATAGCTTGATTGATGTAGGAGAAGGGAATACAGGTGACCTGACCCCTGATAAGTAACAGCTGTGCAAATTACCCAATACAGCCTTGACCCTGCTGAGTCACAGCTATACCTAATAAAGATAAGTGTGATAAAAGGGAGTAGGTGAGCTGGATGGGGGAGGTCATGAAGGGGGAGGAACCTTAAAGAAGAGGGAAGGGGAGGATCAGGATCATAGAGAAGGATCCTGGGGAGAGAGAATCTCTGCTGTGAGATTAGCCTGGGTCTGCAGTTGGAGCCTGTTGTTGGAAGCTGCAGTCACAGTCCAGCTGGGTGAAAGCCTGCAGTCAGAGGCTGCACACCAATCCCTGCAGTCACAGTCCAGCTGGGTGAAAGCCTGCAGTCAGAATTGAGCAGATTACCTGCAGTCAGAGCCTGTTGTTGGAACCTGCAATCATAGTCCAGCTGGGTAAAAACCTGCAGTCAGAGTCTGCAAACTCATCCCTGCAGTCAGAGGTTGCAAAGGGAAATCTCCAGCAGGAGCTGCTGCAGCCAGAGTCAGGGAATGGTTGGAGTCAGGATGGCTGAGCTGTAAAGAGGAATAAACCAGGACCCTTTTCATGCTGTGAGAAACAAGAAGTTTGTGTCTTGGCTCAATTCTACCCTCTAACAAGAGGGCTGCTGCAACAGAATGATTCACAGCTTTTGATTCCTTCATTTGTTTATATGAGTTAGTGGATGTGCTGTGTAAGGATGGCTGTGATTCAGTTATGGAGGGAAAGGCAAATCAAAGACATTGAGTTTGTCTTTAGGGCATGTTTAAGGTGCAGTACAGAGAGGTGTGTGCATCTGGAAAGGAGCTGGTTTGGAGTGCTGGAAACTCAGGTTCTGTCCCTCTGTGCCAGTCTCCCACATCAGGGCATTTCTGCCCCCTGTAGTGGGCAGACAGTCTGGGATTTTGGGATCCATGGCCCAGGCTTCAGTGCCAGACAGTAGCTCAGAGACTTAAGTACCCACTGTCCATTTTTATACAACTTTCATAATGTCAAACCCAAAAAAGATATGCATTTTTTAAATCTGAATCTGCCACATTGCTCTGGTTTACTGAGTTCCTTTTTGTGCTACTAAACTCTGAAGCCAAAAATAGAAAAAAAACCCACGAAAAACAAAACAACAAAAATAAATCTGGACAGTTCCAAACCTGTTGAAAAGTTCTTCTTCGTTTTCCCCCTCCAGTTAAATCTGTTTTAATAATCATATGGACAAAGCAGGAGAGTTGAGCAGATCCCAAAGCTGGGCCTGCCAGGATCAGACCTGTCCTGAAGACCTCAGGCAATATTTCAAACTTCACATCCTGCCTTTGCACTGGTGTGGGAGCATCCTGTCCATTGCTGCAAAACTCCTGGGAACCCTCCTGTTCTTAACAGATGGCAAAGCAAAGTGGAAAAAGCTGGAATGCTGATGGGTTCTGTGCTTAAGTGAGAAAAGGAGCAATCAAATATTTGTCATCTCACGGTTGGTTTTCCAGCAAGGACTGAAATGCCATGAAATGCCCCAGCCTTGGTAACCTCCCTGTCACCAGCTGGGTCAGCACTGTTGGTCCCCATGGATCCTGGACCTGGGAGCTGGGATTAAGAGCATCAAACAACCTTCTCAGAGCTGAATCTATTCTTTTTTTAGCCTCTGTGAGTCACAGGAGGCACTGGCAGTGCTGGAGGGCAGTCATGCACTTTTGCACTCAGGGTTCACAGTGCTCCTGAGCACCAGGTTTGCACTCTGATGGAGCCCCTCCTCTCCAGGATTTAGCCCACCAGGCCTGGGCATTTGCTCTGTGAGAGTTGCCCCATTTTACAATCTTTCTTCAAAGAATATTAAGACATGTGAAGGAGATTTATTTAAACAGGAATGTAAAACAAGGCCTAGTAATAAACAAAGAAGCCCTCCCTGTGTTTAAATTCCTTCCTCACAGAAATGTTTTCATATTAGGTTTCTTTTTCAATTATTTTCTTTGCCTAGACCTTGCAGGTATCCACTGGCAGGTGTGTTTCTGGTCAGCCTTTAGAGCTCCTTGTGAACAGAGCTGAGGGCTCAGTGCCCTTCCTGCCCTTGTGATGGGCAGGGCTGCCCTCAACACCACTGTGGGCAGTCACAGAGGGCAAATATCATTTGCAGCTGAATTTTCCACTGAGCAGAAATGGCCATGACTGTTTGTCCCCTGAGCAGCTGTGATTCTCTTTCTAGAAGACAGCGGTTATGAAATTATTCCAGTGTGTGTGAATTGGTACTTGTTCTGCCACTCTCACTGGATTTATTAGGGTTGAACTAACAGAAGGAGAACTAACAGAACTAACAGAATCATCTCTCTTTCACAATTAGCAATGCCAATAAAAGCAGTGAGTGTGTTATCCTTGCTCTGTGCTGTGACTGTCAGTGGGAGCAGCACTGTTGTAATCTCTTTCCACCACCAACACAGGGACCTCTGGGTGTGCAAGAAGCAGCTCTAATGAACCACATTCCAGCAATCCCCAGCTGGAAAATGGTTCCTACCAGGGGAAATTACATTTGGATGCAGATGGATAGTACTGCTAATGACAGTGTCTTATTGATAAAAGCACATTTCTCCTAAAAAAGCGATGAGGGGAAAGCCTTTAGTTACATGTCCTGCACGAAGAGAAGGAGCCCGAGCTGGCAGCCCACCAGTGAGGGCAGGAGGAGAAACCTCTCCAGGTGTGGGAGCTGCAGTGTCACTGGGCAGGCTGGGTCTCAGTGCCATGGCATGGATGGAATGGACTGAGCAGGGAATTCCAGAGGGGCATCAGCATGGAAACCCTTCCTGGGGGCTGCTCAGGGCCCCCAAAAAGGACCTTCAAAACCCAAAATGACTTTGCAGAAATGAATGGCTCTGGGCTGGCATGTTCAGGACCAAAGGGCTGACAGAACTAAAAATGATGCTCTTAACAGAAAAATGAGACTGTGGCTTCTCTTCCAAAGCCTAGGGATCTAAGGCTTTGTCTGGTGCATACTAAAGAATGGAAAAAAGGCTTCAGGAGGGGAAAAGAGATCTCAGAAAATGAGAAAAAATAAACAGAAAGAGAACTGATATTTACATTGTGATCTTCCTGATTATTTGCTGTGTTATTGCATAAGTTTATTTACTGAATGCTGTCTTTTATCAAATAGATTGTTTCATTTCTTCTTGAGAATTGGTTTCTTTTGCTATTTAAGCAAGCAGCCCACAGGAATGCCTTCTCAAGCATTCAAGTTACTTTGCAGACAGTGCTGGAGGCCTTCAGCAGTGTTTGTTTAGAATGGGCTGATTCCCTTTCTGCTCATTGCAGGGCTCTGCTTTCAGGCAATGCTTTATCCAGTCCTAATGACAAACACAGGGAGGAGGTTTAAGTCCCAATATGCAGCAGAATGAATTTTATTTGTTTAACTGGCAGCATGTGGTAACTTCCCTTCCTTCTGCAGCCCAGCAGAGATGTGGTGGTGTGTGTTTGGCACAGATGAGTTTGTCCCTTTAAGATGCACCTGAGCAGCAGATGCAAATACCTCTGCCACAAACACAGCATTCAGAGATTTGGACTCAGTTTCCTTCCTGTGCTCCCTTTTGCTTCCAGTGTGGAACAACTCTTTCCTGGTTTATATGCAAAGAGCAATTAAAAACAAAAGTATGTAAGTACTGGCAAAACAGGATTGTACCTTGGCAGTGACAGCACAAAGTCAAAGTTGCTCTGGAGGCTGATAACCTCTCTACAATGCCTGTACTACAGCTATTTCCAGCTGGCTGGAAACCCCTCCCTTTTTGACAGTTGCCATCTGTAGTGTCAAGTTTTGGGTTTCAGATCTGTCCCATCCTGTCCTGTCTTACTTTTGACAGATTCCTTTTCTGCAGTTCAGCCATCCTTGGCAACTTCAACAGCTGCAGGTAGATTTTCATTTCCTGGCACTGCAAATGCAGAGGAAGATGGGTGACAGCTTCAGGTGGTAGCATAATTTAGTTTGGCAGGGGACCCTAGGGGTCACCCAGACTTAGTAAAAGTGGGTCCAGCCAGAAAATGTTGCTTGGGGCTTCTCCAGTCATGCTTTAGTAACTGCAGGGATGGACACTCCACACCCTCTGTGGGTCCCCTATGGTAATTTCCCCCACCTTGCAGTTAATGAAAACTTCCTGTGTTGAAGGTTGGATTCAAATTATAAAACAAGTCTTCTGAATGCATTCAGCTCCAACAGCTGGTTTTCTGTCAAATAACAGGAACTGATTTTGCCTATTTTTCATGAGAGAGGGCAACTGTGCCATGATGCTCATCAGAAAAGTCTTTGGCATCTAATGAAACTTTCTCTATAAGAGTTGGCTGCCTGTGGCTGCCTCTTTGAAAGGCTTTGCAAAGGTCATAGCCTCAATCCTCAGCTTCAAGGAGAATGTCAGAAGGCTTTACAGGGTCATTTTAGATCCAGCAAAACAGGAGATCATATGGCTACATAGTTTTATCTTGTCTTGGGCAAATATTTTCTCTAAGCTGCAAAAATGTTGTATTTATACTTTTAATGTATGCTATATTATTAAGCTCTGACATTAAACACCTTCATGTCAGTCTGGAGGAACTGAACTTTGCTAATCATACAGGGAAACAAGGGAAGGGAAACCTGGAAGGTCTTACAGAACATTTCTTCCTTGCTGGTAACTCCAGTGGTCCCTTCCTACCCTTGGCCCTTCCGTGCTTAATGCTGATGTGATCAAACCTCTCAGAAGGCAAAACTAAAGACATGGAAGCTCCTTGATTCTCCACTACAGTGTATAATCTGTCCTTTACACAGCACAGGACTCCCAATTAGATCCTTTGCTGCTTTAACAGGCAAATGAATGGAGCCAGCAGAGACACCCAATTTTGATGCAAAACCATGCAGGTGAAGCCTTACCCCAAAAACCCCACAGAACAAATTGGCCACAAACCCCAGCACAAATATGAAAATGCCCCTTTCCCAGAGCATCCCAAGAGTGTTATCCCCAAGAGAAAAGCCTGCTCTTGTGGAAATAATTCCATCCTTCTGACAATGTCTGGGACCTGCCAGGCAAGTTAAACATTTACAAACTCTAGAAGTATATAGAATACAGTGGGGCAAAATATGTTTAAACTGCATTGGATAGCAAATTCCTGGAAAAATGAAGTATTGCTCAGCTTGAGACTACTTGAGCCTGCCAAATAAATTCAGCTGGGAAAAGATGTTGAGGCCAAGATCAAGGGAAAAATGCAACAAGTCAGCATTTAGGGCACTCCAGCATTTATTGCTTAACCCACCAGACTCACAGGATATTGGTTTCAGTGCTCTGAAACCCTTCTGTTGAAATGGTTTCACTGTATCAATTTCACTCTAAATGAACAATCAGAGTTCTGGGACCTGTTTCCACCCCATGGGGTTTTTGTTAATTGTTCTTCAAGTCCAGCCTGGTCTACCTTGCTCAGACCACTTGGGTTAGCCTGGATCACGAGAATAAATATTGCAGGCACCTAATAAGAATGGAATACTCAGGCTGTAGTTTCTCTTCCAGTAAATGTTTGACTGCCTAAGAAAAAAATGGAAATATTATAATCCCTTAAAGTAGCAGAAATGATGATTAGAACACTTTTGTGAAGGTGGAAGCTCTCCTCAGGCATTCAGCATTCAGCCTGCCCAGGCAGAGAGAGGAATTGTCATTAGATTGGTTTGAGTTGTGAATCTATCTCATTGTAAAATAATCCTTCATGATGAGTCAGGCTTAGTTCAGCTCCCAGTGTAACTGAACTCCACGAGTAGGAAAAAAGAAACCCAGCAATAACTCCCACTCCTTTCTTCCTCCCTTTCCTTGTGCTAAATCCCCTGTCCAGCTTTGGCAGAGCACTTCCAGCCAGCCACTGGCTGCAGCTTCTCCCAGCTGGGCTCCCAAAGACAGAGTGCAATTAGCCTTTGCCTCCTGGCCTAATTGACCTCCAGCCTTTGTCTTTTCAGCTAATTAGGAGGCAGCCAAGCTGGCAGTGGCTGAGACTGATGCAGTGTTAGGGTAACAGGGAGGCTTTGGGCTGGAACAGGAATGCCACAGGACAATTCCCCTCTCCCCTGTTGTTGTCACTGCCCTGACCCTGCAGCAGCCACAGGAACTGGGGCTCCTTGTCCTGAGCTGGGCACTAGGAAATGCTTCTGACTTGACAATTCTGGCATTTCATTTCCTGCTAGTTCCTAAAACCAGCTTTTCTAGGTTTCCACCTCTCTAGACAACCAAAATATTGTATTGTAGTTTTTAATTTCAAATGGCTATTTTTTCTTAAGAAATGCTGTTTGATTGGCATGGATTAAGTCTGCCAGGCCTAAACCCAGCAGGGGTAAATCATACAGCCCTGCTCAGTCAATAGAGTGATAAAGAGGAGGTATCAGCATTGTTCAAAGGATGGGATTTTCATCCTAATGGCTCAACCTGCTCAGCAATTCTCTTTTGGTTTTGCCAGATGTAAGGGCATAACCTTGAACAGGAGAAAAACCTTTTCAGTCTTGTAAAAAAAAACAGGTTCACATGAAGGCAGCATTGCAATTTTTGTTGTCATCAGGAGGGCTTTTTTCTCTTGAGCATCTCTTGAATGTCATAAAAATTAAAAGCTGAAAGAGTTATTCTAGTCAGTCACAGTCAGCATTGTTTACATTGACATTAACAGAAATAGAAAAATTAGTTCCCATTATTACAGTTTTCCAAAAATGAGCAGAGGTCTTATTTGGCATGGTTAATTCAGGTGCTGCTTGTGTTCCCTGTGCTGGAGGTATCTTTGGATTTCATGGCTTTAGGTGGACTCTCCTAGCAGTCAGTGGCACAATATCAGTGTGTCCTAGTGTGATACATGGTTTATTTGCACCCTGAAAGTGTCCTGGTGATGTGTGAATTAGTTAAAGAAGATCTAGTGGGAGATGGTGTTCAAGAGCTGGGTTTGTGCAGTGTGGGGTATGTTCAGTTGCCATGGTTATTCCAGGAAAATATGTGTACAGTGAGTTGAGTCCCTGTATAGTTTAACTTGCACAATAAATAAAAAAGATACAGGCATAAAACTTCTCATGTGAAACAAAATCTTTATAATCTGAGGGTTCATGATAATAAATTGGAACTGGAATATATATTAGGCACAGATACACAGGAGTGGTGGCAGCTAAAGCAACAGTATTAATCTTTTTACATAAATAGCAAAGCAGGTCAGAAATGCAAAACAGGTCAGAAATAAATGAGTTTCTAGAAGCTGAAGTGATGATGTGATAATCTACATTTTGGAAAAGATCTTGTGACATTCAGAGCTACAAATAATGAACTTGGCTCTTTTTCACCTCTCCTTTTTTTTGGAAGAGGCAGCAAGGCACAAGGTCCAAAGCAGCAGAAAAGTGACCACTGAGGCTGTGGAAATTAGTTAGAACCAGAATGACTTGTTGAGCTGAAGGTAATTTCTCACGTGATCTCTCAAATCTTTACTGACTGTATTTCTTTTTAGCCACTGAATAATTTGGTAACAGAATGTGAGTAATGCCTGAAGGGGAATTAAGCCTGTCTGGTTATTTCTTGCTGCTCAAAGATAACATTACCTTTACTAGGCTGTCTGAAAAAAATGTGTTAGCATGAAATTTATATCCCTATGAGCCCTTATTTATAATGCTTGGTCCTCTCCTGTGGTCTAAAGCAATAAGGGAACCCGTTGAACAGCAGAAGAGGGACAGCCCTCATCCTCTGCTCCCTCTCCATTTCATTATTTAACTGTTTGAAGTGTTTATGAGAGTGCAAGCTGAAGTCCCACAGGCTAGACAGAATCCTGAGTTCTGCTTTATAGGATTGGTTTTCAGAAATGATGCTTTTATTCTGATTTTGGAGAGTTTGACTCAGCAGCAAAGCAATGTCTGATTCTACAGCACCGTATTCTTGTGTTATAAAACAAAGGCATATTTATGAATAACATGGCCAGAATTTGCTTTGTACACATGGAAATGGGGGATTAATGAGTCTGATCCACCACAGACAGCAGTGTCAAAGTGAAGGCATGAAAACACACAAGCACTTTGTTCAGGTGGTGAAAAATAAGTTACAGAAGCAGCATTAACTTTGTCCTTGTTTGTTTTTTATGCAGTGGCATGCATAAAATAAGCCAAAAATAAAATTTGTCTCAAAGGTGGAGTAGAATGCTAAATTCACTACAAATAATAGTTTGGCTGAGCTTCAAAATGTCAAGGCTTTTTCTTCTACCATTGGATGTTTCAAACAGATGTAACATCTCGAGTATCAGATGGTGTAAAACAGCCATCAGAAATCAGTGTTCCAAGATTGGATGTGTGCAAGGGAACGTGGGGGGCACTGGATGCTGTGTGACTGCAGTGCATGGGAATGGACTGAGTGGTGTCCAGGGATTTCAAATCCAATATCCATTCCAAAGGCAGAGGTCCATGTGTGAGTTCTGGTGATAATGTGGATAATGATTCTGTCAAGTCAAATGCACTTGCTGACCGATATAAATGAGTTATGGGGGCCTTTTGAATAATGTGCTGGTGATGAGCCATAAATCACAGTGCAGTCCCCACTCCATCTGCAGAGGGAGGCCTGCAGTGCTGTACTGGTAACCCTCAAGTTGGTACACATATTAAGATGAAAAATAACGAGTCTGCCAACTTTAAGCAGTGGTTTGCTTTGGATAAACACTGAGAATTTGGGCAGGCTGGTAAAGAGGTCTGACAGATTTGTTTGTCATATGAATAATACCTCATTTATTGTGTTGGAACAACTGACAGTCCCTTATCAATGACAGCAGGTCAGGGATGAGCACTGTACAAGTCTAACAAGTATCCTGCTCAGCTGTCATTTTATTAATATAATAATTATCTGTTAATTGAACAAATGCAGTGTTCAGTATCCTGGTCACAGACACAGAGCATTCTGCTCTTGCTGAAAAAACAAATGAAGCAAAAGGATGATCCCCCTGTCAAAGGGTTTGCAGCCTGAATCCAGCCAGGATGAGGCAGGGGACAGACAGGCAGACAAAGTGAAAACTGAAGAAAAAATAAGGCACTTTGGGTCTGTGAGATAAGCAGCAGGCTCAGGATCCCAGCAAACTGATCGTTGTCAGGGCTTTTTCAGCAGTGCAGCCAAGAAAATGCTCAAGCAGCTTTTGAGGGGCTGATGCATCCCTGGGGCAGAGGGATGGAGGCTCCTCTCAGCTGGGGATGAGCCTGCAGGCAATTTTCAGTCTCACCCTGAGTGTGGGGCAGGGCTAGGGAAGGTTGGGTATCCACTTGGCTAACTCGAGCTATATTTAAGAAAATAATAAGATTCTAGGAAATAGCAGGTTCCAGAGGTGTCCTGGATGCAGGCTGGGAGCAGCCAAGGCTGTTTGATGGCACCACAGAGGGAAAGGCTGAAGCAGGCAAGGCTCCAGACCAGCAAGCCAAGCTTCTGCTTTATTGAACACCAGAGAATCCAAGCACACAATTTAAATCCATAAAAACCAGGGTTCACTGGTTCCAGTGCTCATGCTATCACTTGTTCCTGTTATTAATTTTCCCACTGGCACTTACTCCAGTGTAGTTTCGTGGCTGTACAAGATGTCTTTCATCTGTAGCCAAGCTGTGAAAACCTCAACTTTCTATTTATTCCTTATTTTCTGGTATCACATAGACAAAAATGCATTTCCATTAAAGTCAATTTTGCCACGAGGCAAAAGTAGTTCCATCTTTCCTGCCTCGTCCCAAATTATTTTCCCAAACTGTAACTTTGTTCAAGAGAAAAGGTAGCAATAAAATGCTCTGACAATAATCACACCCTTGTGTTTTAGTACTTGGCTCTGTGATATTCTGAAAAATAAGAGGTGTTGATACAGACAGCATATAAATATTCCTGCAAATAAGTTTTGTTTAAAATACCTATTGTTATATTTTCACATCTGCTTTCATTATTAAAAAACCACAAAAGATTTCTCTTGCTTTTGAGGTTTTTACATTGAGAAAATTACCAACCAGGCACTGTAATTGCTGTGGGAGAGCAACAAATAAGGCTGCTTCACATTGTTTAGACAATTTGATTACTCTCACTCAGGATTGCAGGATGTGGCAATCTGCTTGTTGCTTCACCTTGGGTGTGCAACCATCCTCCACAGTGATTTGTACAAACAAATGAAATGTCAACTTGAAATGTTCCACATTTAGATGTCCTGAAGCTCTGACTTCCTGCCCTTTGTTACAAACACTCTGAAGCTCCCCACCAACCCTTGTGTGCTATTACAGTTCTGGCTAAACCATCACTGTCTAAACTTGAGGCAAGACCACTCCACTTCTCTACAACAGTAGAACTTCACAAGAAAAAGGGTCTCTACATGAACCAGTTACACAAACCCACCCACAGTGCTTTTTTTGTCATCTGGAGAAAAACACAAATTTAGCTAATACAATCTGTTCTCACAAAAAATCCTCAGGCCTTCCTTCCAAGGGAAATGTGAATTAGAGACAAAGCAGTGGAATCAGTGGTGCATCTCACAGCATTGCAGGGAAACATGCAGCTGGGGGTGTGGGATGATGCTGCTCTGCAGCTGAAACATCTGAAGAAAAGCTTGGTGTGACAACAACTTATGGCTCAGAGGAGAGAAACATCTCTGTCAAAAAGAGCCCAGTGTTCATAGCAGGTGCTGCAGTGAAACCTGGCCTGAGAACATACAGAGAACACCTAGGGACAACAGGGAAGAATAAACACAACTCCATTTGTCTGTCATGGTAGGAGGGTCCCCTATTTGCTGTGAAAGCTGTTCATGTCAATACATGAATGTATTTAACTTCTTGGAGTCAGATTTGTGTTCTCCTTCACTTTCCTGAAGAAATGGGGAGCTGGGTTTCATCCAAAACCTAGTAGGAGTCTCATCTTTTCAGGTGGAGCTCCTGGGCTCTTTTTGAATCTAAAACTGAGTAGAATTCCTGAAATGGGGCTTCAAGCCCAGTCTGCCTGTAGTACACCTTGTCTGTGTGAAAACAGGGGGCTTGGTTCAAATGCCAGTTACCAACTGGACAAGATTATTTATTCTATCCTAGTTGCAGGCCAAAGGAAGGAATGTATATTGTTCATTCAGCTTCCCTTTCATGCTGACAGACACTTGGAATTCCAACCATGTGACAGAGCTGTTTGTGTTAAAACTGTCTTGTCCAATGTAAATTGTGGTGTAATTCCAAAAGTACCTGCATTCCCTAGGATATCACTGAAATGGGATGTTGCTGCCTGCCCCCTGAAGCCTCAGTACTGAATAAATACCCAGAAAAGCTGTGTAAGCTCTTGATTTTAATGCACACTTGACCTCTTTGTCTCCAGAAATGAATTCTATCGAGTTTAGATTTCTGTGTCCCTTTCTTTCATCCATCTAATTAACCAGTCCAAGCTTCAACTTCTTAACTTCAACAGTGCACAACAGATTGGAAGAGGATTTCTGTGCAGACTGTGGGGAGGGGTGGTGATCACATATTCTCAAGGTCAGACATTGGAATCACAAATCAGGAATATCCATATTTTGTTGAGCAGTCCCTGAACACTGCTGCTAGAATGCCAAGGGGCTTACATGGCAGTTACCAAAGTTTTAGTTTGTTCTATTCTTTGGAGTGTAAAATTTTGTGTAGAGCTTGTTTTTTGTGTGTTTTTTTTTTTTTTTCCAGGATGCACTGAGATTTTATTTCCAGTGTTGCAGTGGAGAGAAGGGGGAAATCTTTGACCTTCCCAAGGTCCTTGCCAGTGCTGTTGCTTGTGTCCCTCAGCCCAGCAGCCCTGTCTGCCAGCACCCTCTGCCCCAGGCTGCATCCATCCCAAGCTGGGTGAGGATGCTCAACAGGATCAGACCAGGGAATCAGGAGCAGACAGGAATTCCAGGGCTGGTGCCAGCTGTGCCTCAGAGCACACTGCTCTGATCCCAGGTGTCCTGGGAGCACCAGTGCTCCCACCCCTCTTTGTCACAGCCCAGGGACACCAGCCCATCCCAGGGCAGCAGAGCTGGGACAAGGCAGCTCTGGGGGTCTTTATCCCAGGCAGCCCTGTCCTGGTGGAGCCCCGAGGGCAGCAGCAGCCACGGGAGGCTCCAGGGACAGGGGACTCAGGAGGGGCTGCTGTGATGAGCCAGGAACAGAGAGGTTGGAAATACAGGTGTAAATCAGGAGAGAGATGGAAGTTAAAGCCCAAAGCAAAGAGCAGGGAGTGAGGGAGAATGGGAAGGCAGCATGGAAAACAAGCTACAAGGAATAGATATGGAGGAGTTGGGGAGCTTCAATCTATGATAAATAAACAGGGTTCAGGACACACTGAAATGGAGACATCATTAATTCATTTCCTCCATGCCATGCAAATGTGCACAGACCTGTGTGCAAGACACTTTGCCATGACATGGCCTCAGGATGGAGTGTCTGGGACAGGATGGGGATTATCCAGGAGGAGATCAGATGCTGCATGCCACATTGGGTCAATTAATATGCACAGCACTGCATTTCCTCCTCCAAATTAATAAACAGCACATTCATTTCTTTTCTACTAATTGAATGTTTAACTTGTTTGTCTAAGGCCAGGGATAGGTCAGGAGGAGGTTAGGATGGATATTGCTTGTTTTCTCCAGAGCCCTGAGCCATTGCTGGGTTTCAGATTTCCTCCAGCCACTCTCATTGCCATACAATTTTGCAGACAGATGAAAGAGTTTCTTTCATTATGAAAACAAAAGGGCAAGCAAAGAGTTAGGGAAACTGATAATTATATACAAACTTTTTCCCCAAGGGCAAAGAAAAAAAAAAAAAAGAAAATCAATGTGTTGCAGTTTTTTTTTCAATATAATTAGTAACTTAATGATGAGATAATTAGTATACATATTTTCTTTTCAGAACTTAACTGTGGAAGGAGTTGATAGCTAGAAGACACTTTCTTTTTATATCATTCTTATGGCTGGCTAGGGCATGTGAATAATGGGAAATGAGGAAACGACTTAGCACAGTTAAAAAATGAGAAAATCTGGGACATAGTTCTCAGCTGCTTTATTTGTGAGCTTGTTTTGCTATTTTTCCTTGAATTTCTTGTTTGCTTAGGTTGAAAATTCTGGAAGGCTAACAGCAAATCTGTGATTAGAATGACTTCTGTAGCAATTCAGCAACTACCTCTGGAACTTCCAAGTGAATTTGGTGCTGAGGTGGAGATTGTTATCACTAGGGACACTTGCAGGAGTCTTGTTTGGCTATGCATCCCCAGCAGTCACCTGACAGAGAGTGAATCCTTTGGCCAGCAGGGTGTGAATTTGGCTCCCAGAGCAGGAATCAGTTCACATCCTTCTCTCTTTGTGGACCACGTAAGGAAGGTGAAACTTCAGCTCAATGTCAGGCAAACTCAGTCAGGTAGAGGAAAACAGCTGCCTCAGGGGGGTTTGTAAGAAATGGGATGGGTGTGCTTTAAAATAGGGTGTTCTCTGTGGGGACAGCAGTGGAAGCCTCTCTGAGACACATTTCATGTGGAGACACCTGGGTTATCCCCGTGGTACTGAGAGAAAACATCTCAGGTACAGTGAGCAGAGAGCTGGCTGAACATTATTTTCTCACATCTGCCATGGAGAAAAGCTGCCCCACATCTCCTGTGGAACTCCATCCAAAGGAGATTTCCAGCTGGGTGGGGACAGTTTTGCTGTTCCTGGAGGATGAGCTGGGTGTCTCAGTTGCAGACTCTGCTGGTGACCACACTTTTCTATTCCCTGGTTAATCCTGTCCATGAGCTGCCCAAGGCAGAGGGAATCACCCAGCCTGTGGCACCTGGCAAGTGCTCTCTGTGCCTGGCACAGGGATCACGTTTGAGCTGCCCCTGTTCATGCTTCTGTCTGTGTGTGAGCATGGAGACTAAGCCACTGTAAGCCAGCTTTGAATTATTAATCCTTTTCTATCCTCTTCCCCTTCTCAGTCCCTCTCTGCCAATATTGTTTCTTGGTTTCCCTGCCAGAGTGTGAGGCTCTGCTGCCACCTTGGCAGCTCCAGGTTCTGGCCTTTGCACTCCCTGATCCCCTCCTGCACCCATTCCACCAGTTCTGCTTGGTTGTGCACAGCTTTCCCTCTGACCATTAGAAACTCATCCATTCTCCTTTCTTGCACGAGGCAAAGAAGTTTCTTTTTATTCCTTCCTCAACTTGGACATAATTCATCAGCCTCCTTGGAAAATCAACACCTCCTGAGCCTGGGCTGATGCAGAATGAGCATCCTTTGGTTTTTTGGGTACAGCCTCTGGAAGTGAAATGTGCTGAAACACAGAGGACAATAATTTGAGAAAAGGTTCCTTCCAAAGGGTAATTCAGCAAGATGTGAAGGCCAGAGTTGCTTTTACAGGTTTGATTTTCAGGACGTGTACATTTCTGATGGGGCAGAATCCCCCCTGAAAGCTTCAGTGACATTTAAATGAAGTAGTAGATGAAGGGTCACTCCTCTGACTCAAAAGTTGATGAAAAGCACAATGATAAATGGACATTTTGTGCACTCCAGTAAGAGCACAGTGAGGATATTTCATTTAGACAGGAAGAAAACACCTGATAGTCCATGAGCTAAACAGTGATTTCTTGAATGTTCTTTTCTACAGGAGAGTGGGCTTATGACTTAAATTAATTCATTTCATGAAGGGCAATGATAATTGAGACCTCTTTGTATGTTTTATAGTGTGAATATTAATGTAGTTAAATGTTTAAAATTAAGACTAGATAAAAACTTGATCTGACAGTAGTAACTCTGTAAAGACAAATTGCAGTGCACACAGCCACTGTAAGAACCTGTAATTTATTTATACAGCCATTTATAATGCACTAAATAGCAGCATGCCAATTATTATGTGTCACAGCTCAGCTGGTCTGTATCTGCTAAGATAAATTTGGCCATATCAGACACCCAAACTCGACCAGCCTAGAAGTAAAACAGGTCCCTAGATCAGGCAAGGACAGGTTGGATTCAAGCCTGAACATGGACCTCAGGTATTCCCATTCAGCCCTGAATGCAGATATATTGCTGGCCAGGGAGCTGGGTGGTGCAGAAATCCCAACCAATCACTTACCCAGGCCTGGGAAATCTAAAATTTGAAGCCCATAATAAACCTTTGCTCTTTGTCTCTTGCTCATCAGTGACTCCAGCTGTGAATCTGTCTCCAACCTACGACCACATGTCACAGTTTATATTTGCATATAACAATATAACAAATTATATTTGCATGTCTGAGGTGATCATTGGGCCCAAACAACATGATTTGAAGACTAGTAGAGAGAATAATGTGGGAATAGCACTCTGCCTTAGGGCTGTCCAATGCACTTCAAACTGGAAGGTGAGACTGACATATTTTGGGTTTTATTGATTTTATTGAGAAACAAACAGAAAAGCTGCCTTGCTTTTCATCAGTAAGATTTTCTTGTTCTTGTCACAAGCAAATAGCTTCTTTCATCACTGCCAACAAGAATGTCTCTTGGAGAGGCAGGGAACAGAGAGGGGAAAGGCAAACCTTTCTTGTCCTGAAAGGGCTTTCACTTCTTCCAAGGATGGAGATGGACTTGAGTGAAAATTCTTCAAAAACTAAAAAAATATACTGAAGAATAATTGATCCTTAAAAACCACACATTCTTTTCAGGTTTTGTTTTTAATTATTATTTTTGTTCAAATTTCCTAATATAGTAGTGAAAGGTTTGCTGCTTGTGAATTCTATTTACACTTTTTTGATGCTAAGAACTAATTCTTATAGTTACTTTGATAAGTAAAGTTCACACTTACTTCTGATTCTGGGATAGTGTTGGAATAAATGCAATGTTTTAAAAGATCTTGAATGATATCCTGTATAATAAAAAGATGAATATATGCATCAAAATCTGATTTTGAAACAGGTGGGGCTGTGATATCCCCCCTCTTTTTCAAGTTTTGGTTTAAATTTCAATATTGGAAGCCCAATAGCAAAGAAATAAAACTAGAGTTCAGTTTATTTCTGATGAAATGAACTAGAGAATTCAGCACTGATATTCCTGAATGCAATCAGGCAGGGCATCATGAGTGAGATACCTGCAGAATATGTCCAATAATAGGAATGTGTCACAGCTGTCTGAAGGAAGTGATGAGGCAGCTGCAGCTCTTCACTGAAGGGAAGAGAGGCAGCCAAAAATACAGAGGAAAAAAATTAAGCAGATATAACAGACTTTAAAAAATTGCTGGTCCCCTCCATATGAGCTGAAATGCTCCTAACTGGTTAATGAAATGGGCACATTTGTGTTTGAGTTTTGAGGGGAGGCCTCAAAGCTGCATCAAAATGGAATTTAGAAGCTTATGATTCTCACCCACAGCTTAACACAAGGGGAAGGTGCCCATGGTGAGCACATGAGCCAAGCCACAGCACAGCATTCCCTGGAGCACCAGTGGGCAGAGCTGGATCTCAGGAGATTGGTGAGAGGACTGGAAATGACCTGAGTTATCAATCCTGGATGGGAGAGCACCCCTGGACCTGTTTGCTGAGGTCTGTGCAGCTCTGGCTGTGTGAGCAGATGTTCACAGCCACGAGGCTCTAAGAAACCAGATTATGGTGATCAGGTTGTTAGGCCAAAAATGTTGTTCTTGGCTCACAGTAAAAAACCACCTGTGAGATGTCACATCCCAAAGCCAAACCCAGCACTCAGAGCCTTGCCAGCCTCCTGAAGGGCTTCACATTCCCTCTGGAGCCTGGGGATTGCCTTACTTACATTTGTCTTTAATGCTTTGGTCAGGGAACCTCCAACACTGTAACAATAAGCTGCTTAAGCACTTCCTAGGGAGCTGTGCTTAACTTAATTTTTATCTGACCACAGTTCCTTCTCCCTCCTGTTGCCTCAGTGAGGGCTCTTGAACCATTCACAATTGATTTGACTTCATTGACAAGCAAGAAGGGAAGGGACAATCTTTTGCAGACTATATTTTTTTGAAATAATTATCATGATTTGGCTGCCTCTAGTCAAGTTTGCCCTGACATGTTGATAACATTGCATGGGAATTAAAACACAAGGGACTTTTCCTTTTCCCTTGATTTTCTCAGTAGACCTGCGGGCGGGGCATCAAAACTGTTTTCAGAGTCCCATTCTCCTGCTGTGCAAGTCAGTGTGGGAGCACAAATCCCATTTTGGGGTGCCTTTGTTTATAAATAATTCTTTAATTGTGATTTGCCAAGGACTGTGCTGAGACTTCACGGTTTTATCTGCTCCAGCCCAGCTGAGGAGATGTGATAAGTGCAACCTGTTAAACACCACAGTGAGACACTGAGAGCTGCAGGAGGCAAAGACTGGAGTGATAGGCTATAATCAGAGGAGAAGGGAGATGGAGTGCCACACAAATACCTCTGAGAAATTTGTTAAACAAACTCAAGCTCTTGTATAATTAGATGACAAGATTTATTTTAAACTATGAGGTATGAGTGTGACAGCACTATAATTTGTCCTAAATAATTTCTTCACACCCAACAAGACACGGTCTTCCGAGTTCAGTCCTTCTATACGTTTCTTGAAAATAAAACCCAACACTTTTTACACCTAAATTGAGTATGGAAACAGAAATAAAGCTTGCTGAAAGGCAGGTTTGAAATTTCCTTTCAAGATTAAAGAGATTACTTGATTTAGTGAAGTAATTACTCATGCTTTGCTATCTGATTTCCTCTAAAATAATCTTGTTGACAGTCCCTGCTTTGTTTTTTTTTTTTCATTGTGAGGGATGTGTGCACACAGAGTAGCTGAAACCTTTGGGGACAGGACATCTCTGTCTGGTTCTCCACTCCCTGTGTAACCCATTGCTGTCCAAGAGAGCCAGGACAGGGTGGAAGCCTGTGCCCTCACAGCTGAAGGGAAGAAATTTGGTAGTGTTCCAGGTGCTCCCCTTGCCATTTTCCCTGCTCTGGAAGGAGGGATGGAGAATGCTGCTCCATCTGGTGTCCCACACTCTCCCATGCTATGAACAGCATTGTCATTCTTGTCAAAAAATCACCGAAATCCCTGTTTGCCACACCAATTAATTTCCTGCACTTGTTCCAAGTTAGTTGTCCAGGGATATTTTGTGACAGCAATGCCCAGTGGCTCTGGCACTTGCCTGGCAGTGGCTGGGTTGTGCCCTCTGTGCCCGTGGAGGAGGTGTCTGTGTCACACTGGGCATGGTTGCTCTGGTCCTTTGCAGTGCCTGGCTCTGGGGACAGTGCAGGGAACACACCCAGGCAGATGGGGTTCTGTTGCCATGGCTCCAAATTGCTTCCCACAAATATTTGTGCCAGTCTGCCGAGTGCTCATGGCAAGGTGAGTCACTGTGGCCAGAGCAAATGGCTTTAAAGACCAGAGGGAATATTTATGGTAATGTTCATGCAGCCTAATTACAACATGTGCCTACATTATCCATGACATTTTGAGCTCTCCTGGTTTATTTTCTGTTGTTTCCAGGTCCTAGTGCAAAAGCTCTTGCCGGCAGCACAGAACTCCTGTTTTCAGGGATCCATCTGCCATTTGGAATTGTTTGATCAGACATCGAGTCAAAGACCCTTCTTTGTGTGCCAGCTTTTTTCCCTCTGCAAGCCATGATCAGCTTTTCCTTTTCTCTTATCCTCTGAGTGCTTTCATTCTTGCCACAGGGTCTTTTAAAAACTCTGCATCCATCACAGACATGTCATGAGGAATTGGAAACTTCATTGAAAGGGAAGATAATCAGCCTTATGTTGCTTGCTTATGTTTTCGGTGTGTTTTATCCTAACTAGGCAGAGCTTTTCTGAACCACTGGTGATCCCAAAGGAAATCAGCTGATTCTTTCTGGTGACATAGCTGGGTAGCTTTCCTGACAAAATAAAGCATCCCTGCTCTGTAGCTGAGCTCTCTGGAGGTAACGCTCATCCTCGCAGAGCTGGGGCTGTTCTATATTCATGGAGCTTTGAATTCATTAACTGTGAATCTGTTGTCTTGTCAAGTCTCTCCTAAGAAATGTTAAAATTCAGCCAGATGTCTGGTGTTATCTCCCCCTTAAAAAAAAGAATTCAGAGGAAATCTTTAATCTGTGAAGCTGATAGTCAGAGAAGTTCAGTCCATTCCCATACCTGGGACTTCTTGTGGCTTTGAACAGAATTATCATGGTGGGGTCAGGCCACTTCCCTCGGCAAGTTTTTCACTCATAAAATGGTTTGGAGGATGTCTGTCACAGTTTATTGGTTAAAGCCATGACTACTTGACAGATTTGCTAGCTCTGGGAGGCTGCTATTCTGTCACTCTTGATGGTGGAGTGATACAACTTCTGGTAGCAAGTTTTATGTGTGCTCTTAGCAGAACATCAAGACTCCAAATTTCTGACTTTGCTTGCTCTGGATAGAGGTGTGTATTGGTAGATCTTGCTGTTCCCTTTCTCAGAACTTACAGCTAAGGGATAAAAATTGTGATAACATTTGCCAGAGGCTCTTATTCCTCTTTAGTTTAGTAGCCCAGAAGCCTGGAAGTCTGACTGCAGTTTTACATGAACAGCCTTGCAGGCTGAAGAGCCTTTTCTTCATGTTTGTGACAGTGAATCCAGCAGCTCTTGGAGCCCTCACTGAAGTTGGAAACATCAGATTTCTTCTCTTCACCTACAAGCCCCAAAGCCTTGGACTTCCCCCAGTTTGCTCAGAGCTTGTTGCACCACTGTGTGTGTGGGGAGTCCTTGGCTCTGGGGACAATGTTCTCAGCCTGCTCCTGTACCTTAAGAACAGCCAAAGAGCCCCTGGAGTTCCCTGCCAGCATCTGTGGCATTTCTAAATGGGAAGCAGCAAAGGAAGTTTTCTTGGTGTTCTAATATTTTTAGTGGGTTTTTGTTGGACATTCTCTATCCAGAATCTAAGCAAAAAATTAGGCATGATATAAAATCTCAGCATGTCAAAATGCTGGCATTTCCTCTCGACAATAATTCTGTTTGCATCTGGGTTCCAACTGAAAGAGAGGAAGTCTAGGTTAGGTGTTGGGCAGAAATTCTCCCTTGTGAGGGTGGGGAGGCCCTGGCACAGGTTTCCCATCCCTGGCAGTGCCCAAGGCCCCAGGCTGGGGCTTGGGGCGGCCTGGGACAGTGGAAGGGGTGGAATGGGATGGGCTTTAAGGGCCCTCCAACCAAAACCACTCTGTGATTCCATGATTGTGTCCGTGCCAGCATAACCAGCACTTCTCAGCTGCAGACTGGAAACTCCTGCCTTGCAGAGCTACCAAAATCCCATGGCTTTATCATGACATTTCAATTTTCTTGCAACAGAACCTTTGTTTGAGGGGCAATAGTGGTTAAATGACTAGGAAAGATTTCCTTAGGAATCCTGTTCCTCCAGAGCCTTTTGAGATGTTAATCTTCAACCTGTTTCCTTATTTTGGACTCCAGGCAGACACTGTAAAAGCAGACTGGGATACCTCACTTCAAAAGACATTTTCAACACCAGTGGTTGCTTATTGATTCAGCTGTTCATAAATCATTTAGAGATCCTCCTGCTGAACACAGCTCTCAGACAGGATCCCTGATGTTACTAAACTCAGCTGTACAAGCCCTCCCAGGCAATCCACCCCAACAATGCCTTGTTTGATCAAGCGTCTGCTTTAGGGTTTTTTTTAGCATGAAACCTTTATGTGTTTTCAACAGAGTTTAGGTAGAGAATCCTAGATTTGTGTTTTGAAGTAAGTAAAGGTGGCATTCGGCTCTATTTTTATTGTAAACTACAAAACAAAATCAACCAGTGTTTAAAAGAGAGAGGTAGTTTGCCAAAAAACAACTAACACAAAAGCCTGGGAACCTGGGAAATGCAGGATATGCAACCTTAATTCAGACACCTGGGCTTCTGAATTATGAAATACAAGGGTGGATGATGTGTAATCACAATGTCTGTGCAGGGGAAAGCTGCTGCTTATCCTTAGTTCTGCCACTCCTGACTTCTGAATGCTTCAATTTGCAGCATTAGCAATTCCCTCTTCTTGAAGCATCTTATCTGTGATTCTCCAAAAAACTCCAAAGTTGTCTAGATTTGGATAACATTTCCAGCTTTTCCATAAATTAACTTATATAAAACATCAGGCCACTACTGTGGTGAAGCAGAGGGTACCAGAGTCTCAATAAAATGGCAACATTTGCCATGGTAAGAACAGTGTATTTTCCACATAAACTATTCTCTAAAAAGAGATGAATATTTTTTGCTGAAATTTAAGAGAAGCCTGAGGCAGACATCAGCCTGAAATGGAAAATGTCAGTCAGAGCAATTAAAGTGGAGGAACCTAGAAGCAACCAAGGCAGAGCCTTGTGGCAGGGAGTGTCTGGGCAGTGTTGGCTGCACATCAGAGCCAGTGTCCTTGCCCTGGAAATGGTGTGTGAGTCCAGGGAAGGCTAAAGCCAAGACATTGTCAGCTGCTCTGATGTCCCTGTGCTCAGGGAGGGCTTACCTGGGCCCAGCTGATCCGTGTGGGATGAGGGATTGGGTGCTGCAGGGTGGCTGGGAGCAGCTCTGTCCCCAACAGGATGCCAGAGAGGGACCCTTGCACAGCTTCAGGGGGAAGCAGAGCCTGTGCTCAGCATCTGGGGTGAACTGGACAGCAAGAAGCAGCAAAAGGGTGGATAATCAGTGGCAACAGGGACTTCTGGGGATGCTCAAGGTGCCACGGAAGAAGCACTCCAAAAGCATCTCGTTTTTTTTTTATAATGGGGAACTAAAGAGTGATAATGAATAATCTTTTAATCAGAGAGAGCTTGTGCAGTCTCCAAATAGAGACTCTCTCTTGTTTGGTTTGATAAGTTTCACGCAGAAAGAAAACCACAGAATGACAGAGGATGGAAAAGGCTCCCAGCCCATCCAGTCCCAGCTGTGCCCCATCCCCACCCTGTCCCAGAGCACTCAGTGCCACCTCCAGCCCTTCCTGGGACACCTCCAGGGATGGGCACTCCAAACCTCCCTGGGCAGTTCCAGTGCCTGAGCACCCTTTCCATGCAGAAATTCCTCCTGATTCCACCCTGAGCCTGCCCTGGCCCAGCCTGAGGCCGTTCCCTCTGCTCCTGTCCCTGTTCCCTGGGAGCAGAGCCTGACCCCCCTGGCTGTCCCCTCCTGGCAGGAGATTCCTTCCTGTGAGTATGGGTGGGTCATGAAAGGTTTGATGGCATTGCTCAGGTATCATTTCTGCTTATGCTGTTTTTCAAAGAATTGTTTTGAGAAATAATTATTTTCATTTAACTTTGCAAAATGCAGAATGCGAGAAAATTACAGAGGACTTACTTTTTACCCTATGGATATTGAGAGTTAAAAGGACCAAAAAGAAATTAAAACCTGTTCCATGGAAACCTTTTTACCTGTACTGTGTCTAGGCTCCTCAAGACATTGAGCCCAAAATTATCATTGTCTCTACACTGAGCAAATGAAGGACATGACTCACTGTCAGCCAAAGACATGGATCTTGTTCATACCCCTGATCTTATTCTGCTATCTGAGGTGGAAAGGTGACAGCCCAGTGCAAGTGTCAGAAACACTTAAAAAATGAATATAGTTGTGGGGAGCTGAAATAACTAAGGGCCTTTTCTTCCCACAGCCTTCCCAGAGACAATTCTCCCTGCTGGGTAATCACCTCCCTGCCCAGCACTGCCCTATGCATGGGAATAAACCCAGATATTTCATCATCTCGAGGTGTTTCCTCTGGAGAGGTGATAAATATTTTATGGCTGAATACCTTTTAGCACCAAAGTCTAATTTTTAGTATTGCTGTCAGTGTTAGATCTTTCTAAAATAGGGGGGAAAAAAGAATTGCCTTTAAATAGTCTGTTAACTCCAGTTAGTTATTAGGTTTTAGAACAGCTTTAATCACCTAAGCACCCTTACCAACACAGGAGCTGCTCCTCTCTCACTGCAGGTGCTCTCCTGAGTAACAGCCCTGTGGAGCTGGATCTGTGCAGGGGGCAAGGAGAGGTTTATATCCTGCTGCCTCCCATGCTTGGAAAACATAAATGCACCAGCAAATGTCTTTGCCTGTGCCCACCTGGGCAATGCCATGTCCTGGTGCTTACAGCCTGTGAAGGGAGGGGTGAGTGCTGGCAGAGGGAAGGGATGTGGTGCAGAATGCAACTCCCAAACTCTCAGAGTACAGACCAATGTGCTTCTCAATTCTAATTGTTACTTAACCAACATGCAGGTGTCTTTTTCTTTTTTTTTTCTTTTTTTTTTTTTTTAATTCCTTATTATCATCTTAATCTGGTAAATCAAAATTAAAGAGAAAACTGAAAAGGCTGGTCTGTAAAACCATCAGGTGACAGAAAAAGGAAATATCTTGTGCAGTATGTCATTAAGGGATTGTTCATAAATCTTGTCTTTTAGCAGATTCACTGCTCAGGCTCAGCTTATACTTGTGATTGTGCAAGTTTATTTTTTTTTTCTCTGTTTTTTTTAGTGCCTCACAACTTGGATCATCCCAAGTGAAATATTTGCAGACTCTGGAAGTGCTGTTAAATGGAACTGTGCCCCCACCTCTGTAATAATCTTCAGTGCTCTGAATAATCCATCTCCTTCCTCTGTATCTACACTTTGTAGAGAGCTGGGGCTTCAGGGATGTTTCTCTTTAGCCATCACTCGACCAGGAAACAAGCCCTGAGCATCCAAAATTTTTCTGCTTCTTTTGATTAATGCCCAGAGTTGTGTCTGTCCCTGACCTGCAATAAGGTCTGGTTAAACATGACTTCAAAATTCAGTGCCTGTGTTTCCTTTTGGGTTTGTTTGTTTGTTTTGTTCCCCCCCTGTGAAGCATAAGGAGGCTGGGGGTTTATGCTCACGATTATATTTCCTGAAACTGCAGCTTTTGAGACATTTACATTGTGTGAGGACTTGAAAGAAAATTCTTTGGTTTTTAGGCTATGATTTGTGGGTGGGTCTAAGAAGTGACTGAGCTGCATTTTGAGGCTGTAAAAATGAACCAGAAACCAACCTAAAATACAATTCAGCATTTTATCTTTGTAGGATATTTTCTCCTCGACAATTAATTTTGCTCCAGTGTTTATTTGCAATGCATTTTTGAGGCTCTCCTTGCAGCCAGGCATTTGTGACTCTCAGGATGGGGAACTCTGGGGCTGTGCAGGGTAACGACAACGTTGTTTCCAAGGCACTCTAAATGCTGTGGAAGATAACTTGAGCAGATATTAGTTTCCCACTGTGCTCAGTTGTTCCACAGCAGCTAATTAAAAGGCAGTTGACACACACATAAGACAAGCCACAAGCTTGTTGGAGTCCTTAGCAAGCTGAAAAATAATCTAATAACCCCAGAATTAATTTAAGCTCAAATGTTTTTGTTGGAAATGGTTAATAGGATGATGGTTGAACTGGTGAGCTCAGACACTTTTCTACATGAAGTAGCACATGACCAGTTTAACTTCTCTCCCATGTAATAAAATTATACAAATCTGAATTGTGCACATTTTCCCAAGTTCCTAGACATCATTAAATGCTAGGGGATTAAAAACTTGTATAAATTAATCAATGTGCTATAATCCTAAAAATTATAAAATGAGCCCTTGAGGAAGTAATGTAATACTGGCTTTTTAATTAGCACGACAGCAGAGATTCATTGTTCTCTAATCTGAGTGGTGTGTTTATTAACTGTATTATCAGCTCAAGTGGCAAACCCCCAGTGGTGCTGCTCTTTGGGAGTGGGTGCTGGGTGCTGAAGGATTGGGATTCAAATGACACATCTGCACCTTCTGCTCACTCAGGTAAAGCTGTGCTGATTTTATGTTTATTATTTATCTTTGCAGGAGTAGATCACTCTCTGGTGATACCTGGGCCTGTGCTGTCAAAATCCCCCTAACCAATTCTTGTTGAAGCCAGAGACCCTGTTGGTTGCAGGGCTCACAGTATCTGTGCAATGTGGGCTGAAAATGTCAATTTGGTTCCTAGAGGTAGCACCAGGTACAGTGAGGTTTGAGAAGTGCTTCTGTTGCCTGGAATAAAGAATAAAAGCTTTCCAAACACTGTTAAAATGATAGTATAGAAGCAAGTTCTTAGCTGAAAGCGATATGGCAACATGGACATGTGATACAATATTTCTGCATTTTTTATAAGGTAGTCGATTCACTCACCTATCAAGTATTGTCCAGTTACAAGAGCATCTTAGGTGATTTCCCCCTGGGTTCTGCCCCATTGGAACCCTTCCCCTGATCTTTTAGCCCTATACTTTATTGTGTCTGCGATGTGTGGTGCAAAACAAAGTTGTTCTTGCTAGGCTGAAGGCAAGGCTAAATAGAATTTCAAGAATGTATTAGTAAGGGTTTGTTAAACTATGGGAGAGGGCAGGAAAAGTATTAGAAGTTATAATCATGTATTAACAGTCTACAAAGTTACAAATATAGGAAAAATATATAAAAAGCTAAAAATCTTTAGACATCACCTCCTGTGTCATTTGACATACCTTACACATTCAAGACACAAGACACTTTTTCATATAAAACTATATTTGAAAGTCTTCATTCATATTCTCCCTTCAGCTTCATCCTACAGGCAGTTGTCATGGTCATGATTGTGGGAATAAAAAGTGCTCTCTCCTATTACACAGTGATAATCCTCAACATCAGTGAATCATCCAAGCTTTTAATTCTGTCATGCCAGACCTGTCAATAAACTGAGTGACAAAACTTGGTGATGTTAACCTTCAGGTGTCAGTGACCACAGGAAAAAAAAAATAGCAGCAAATTCCACTGTTGTTCATATGAAAACATAAAACCACTTTGATTTTCCAATGGTTATTTTGAAAAACACAGTACATGGCCAACAAACAAAACACCTTGAAGAATATCTATGATACAAAACCTGCTATGGGCCAGATTAATGGGGGGGGATATTGAGACAGATTTATGAATTCATCCTTTCCAGTTTCAAAGTCCTTTTTTTTTTTTTTTTAAATAATCTAAAGCTTGAGTCCAGACATTCCACTCCAGCCCAGGTGAAGCAACCCAGGCTGTGTTCTGCACCTGAATGGCCAAGGTACCACCACTGAACATTCCTGGTGCCTCTGGCAGTGTTTCCTGAGCAACTCTGAACCTGCTTCTCTTCTAGAATCTTCCCTTGGTGCATTTATTTTCATTTAGAGTTTATGATTGTTTAGAGACTTGGGTTATCTAGACCATGTGCTTTGGTTTTGTGGGAATCCCACTTTGTAAATTTACCTTAATCTGGGTCAGAGAATTTAATTTCCAAGCAGCTGTGGCTCTGTGCAGGGCAGGGTGAGTGCAGTGCTGGACACCTGCACACAGTGGGTTTTGGGATTTACCTGGGCTGGTCAGGGAGCATTGCCTGACACTGCCCCTCATTTCAGAGGGGAAACAAAACCCAAAAAACAACAGCAAAAGAGGAAACTTAACTCCATCTTTGGCAATTATCCCCAACATTTTCTGTGCTCATGGAAACAAACAAGGAAGAGCAGAAATCTGAGCATCTTTCCATGTAATTCCTGTGGAGTTGCTGGAAGAGAGACAAGTTTCCTGTGCAGAACATGATGGCAACAAAGACTGTGGTCCTTTTGTTTCCACTCTGTATTTTTTATAATTCTAAAGGAAAAAAAAAATCAATGAAATTTGAATAGTCCATCAGCCTTTTCCGTGGATTATTTCCAGTCCTCAGCTGGAGTAAATAACCTGCTCACACTGATGCTGACTGTGGGCTTGCTCAGTTGCATCCTCATCTGGGCAGTGGAGACATGCTTTCATAATAAAGAAGCATTTTTCTTTTTCTTCCTTCCTTTCTTGCTTCCTGTTGGAGCATTAAAATCATTCAGTGTAAGCAAACTATCCCCAGGATATCCAAGAATTCTGTTGTTATGTCTTCTTCTGCTTCTATTTACATTTGCTGTAAATAGCCTTTTGCATTAATAAAGGAAGGCTCACAGTTATGGGAAACATCCACTAGAAGCTTATTTCTGATTCCCCCAAATTTCTAGAATTACATTGTGTTATGAGAGACATCTACTTAAACATTCTTTCCTTTTCAACAGCATTTTCAGCAATTTAAAAAAAAATCTAATGCTGTTTATATTTTATTCACAGAGGCTAATATTCATATTAGATCTCTTTTATGTTCAAATACTTCAGGGGATAAGGCAGCACTAAGTTTTGAACTACAGAACTAGATTTTGAATATAAAAGTGCACTTCTTATTATGAAGTGATTGCTAGGAGAGCACTGGAAGGAAACCCAAATTATGATTTTTGTTTTTCTATATTCCAAAATAGCCTTACTCCACTGTTTTTTATATGAACATGAAACATTGCTTCTGGGCTCCTCACTTGTATTCTGTGTTTCAGGTCAATGCATTTTGAAGCAGATGGAGCAGTAATTCATGAAAAATAGTGTTTAGGAAAGAAAAGGTAAGTCAATTTTACAGACCCTGTAGTGTCTATAAATGTCTGTCTCTCACTGATTTGGAAAGGATCAGAGTTCTTCCACAGCTGTCTAATTTATTTATAGGGAAAAAGGGGCAACACCACATCTGCCAGATCCCAGACTCAACACCCCTTCTCTGTGCATTTCCTGATTTTTCCCCCATCTAATGGATCAAATATTTGTAAATCCAATGAAATATCTTGGTTTTAACAATATGTCATGGGCTTATCCCACCATTTAGTTCTTGGTTAAAATCCAGTGAACTGCTGAAAGGTGCATTCCATGGAACAGCAATCACAAGGGAGGGGCAGAGCAGTCCCAGCACCCATGGACGGTGCTTTCTGAGGGTGTCCCTGAATGCCCACAGCTCCTGACAGCTGGAGAGGAACAGAAATGCCTGAATTCCATCTGTCCTGTCCATACAGGTGGAATTCCAGGTGCTAAAGAGCCTCCATATTAGATTACCACCAGTGCCTGAAAAAACAAGTGACTAAAAGTCATTTATAAGAAGGAAGTTTGTCTTTCACAATTCCTGACAAAAAAATTGTTTAGTATGAGGAACTCCTTGGTGTGAAATTTAATTCCCTCAGTTCTACCCAGCTTGCTCCCAGCATAAAAGTGTTGGAGAACTTCCCATGAACATTTGTAGTAGTGCTTGTTCTCCACTCAATCTGCTGCTATTTCTTTATCTTCCTTTTAAATAGGTCTCCATGGTAAAGGTCTGAACAGAAGTGTAGCAAAGCTTCAAAAAAAATATTGCTTTAATTAGTATATGTTATTTAGTTCTTCATGAAATGACTTGGAATCTGAAGTGTGGACATGGAGAACTTTTGGGGACAGATGTGCTGCCACACAGAAGATGTGGCACACTCCAGAGCATGGAGTTGGACAAATGATGACTGCAGCATCCTCTGTCTCCTCTGGGAAGCCTGGGCAGGAGAGGTGCCTCAAGGATCAGTTTTAAGGAAGCCCCACAGGTAAATGGAGCCTTCCCTTCCCTTCCCTTCCCTTCCCTTCCCTTCCCTTCCCTTCCCTTNTCCCTTCCCTGTGAGCTCTCAGCTGGGACAACATGTGGGAAAGTTTTATTAGCAGACTTCAAAAACCTGCTTGCAATTCCTGCCTGCAGCCCCCCCATCCAGAGAATAATTTGACTCCCTGGCTATCTTCCAAGCCAATAAGGCTGACCAAATTATTTTGAACATGCAGATGGCAACAAAAGGGCACCAGGTGCTGTTTTATTGTAATAAAGATGTGCAAACCTTTGCATCACACCGGGTTATTTATCCACATGAATCATCAGGATGCTCAGCTTCCTCCCCTGCTTCAGTAAATGTTGAATAAGAGGCATCAGCTGTTTCCAGAGTGTGCCCTTCTGTATGTGCCACAGATATTTTGCTTTGGGCTTCTCTTCCCCACTCTGACCCACAGAGTCTTTCAGGGGATCTTCTCTTTGATTTAAATGATTACTGAGCGATTGGAAGCCCAGATGTTCAGTGCCTTAATTGCTGAGTGCTAGCCTATAAAAGAGTAGGCAGTTAGTATCTGAAGGGAGGATTTTACGGCATATAAATGTTATTTGGTACATTAAGTGACATTATTTACATCCAATTTCGCTCTCTAAGGTGGCAACCTGAGGCAGTCACTTGCCATGGTGGAAAAATAGCATTTGCTCTCCCATGTATCCTGGGTCTGACTCACAGACACAGGGAAACAGACCTGACAGGCAGACAGAAAAGGAGAGCAGGGCAATATTGGTCACCAGGTACAGTACTCCTGTACCCTGTACCCCAGCAAATCTCTGGCTGCCAAGTTTTCTGTAGGATTAGGGTAATGGCTCTGCTGGGCTGTCTCTAGGAAAAATTTAAAAGTCAACAGTAAAATCACAAAATTGGCTCTTGCAGCCCTCAAACAAGATCAGGATTCGGTGAGATCACAAGAAGGAAATTTCCATTTCTTTCAATTGTCACACTGATGTATGAGAAAGAACTTGAGCACTTGACATTGATTCAATATCACTCAACTCTGCAGTAACTGGAATTTCTTTCTGTAAGAGATGAAATTAAACTGCTGCCTTCAGTGGTTTAAAAATGGAGGTGAGGACTTTCTGAGCAGGGCAGACGAGGGATGGCACAGCTCATAAACTGTTTAATATTCAGGTAAAACTTACATCTGCCCCTTTGATCCCTGCTCGAGTGTCTGAATCCTGCAGGAATCACATACACAAACTGATTTTCTTCTTTTGTAAATTCCTGTCACCTTTTGGCAACCTGAGCTGGAATTAACCATTGTAGGCCTGATGAAGCTCTTCACAGTAAAAGAAGTGGCTTTCCACTAGGAAATGTAAATTTGCCAGTACCAGAAATAAAAAAAAAACACCGTCAGGAAAAACCATCTGTGGTGGACAGGGCTGTGCAATCAAGCCCTCTGCAATATCTTTGTTATTGCAGCTGGTGGTTTATACTCTTAGTGCATACTATGCTTTTTTGAGCATGTCAGTGCTTATGCATGTTTCATCTGTTTTTTTTTCAGAATCATTACTGAGAGTGCAGAGCACCTGCAGACACCATCAGCTGTGGTTCTCCAGCCTGACTTTGTCAGGGTTTATTGAGGTGGCAGTGACACAGAGTGGGGCTGTGGGGAAAGCTGAGGGCAGAGCCTCTCCCTTGGAAGGGGCTGGGAAAGGTTAATTAATGGCTGGAGTATTCCTTACAAACACATCAAACCTGGTGTGAAACCCAGCCCAAACTGCAGAGGTGCTTTTGACTCCTGAGATCAGAGAGTTTCTGTCCAGCACTGCCATCATCACTGCCATTGTTTTTCCCCATGGAAAGGAATGCTGAGGGATGATCCATTGCCAGTCACAGCACGTTGCTCTCACTGATTGGAAAGCAGTCACACACCACCAAGCATTTATTCTGTTTACTGAGATGTAACACCGAGGAACAGCAATTCACACCTGCAGTGAAGTTGTTATACTTCCCATTTCTTTTCTTTATTCTATTTTTATCCTTCCTCATTTTTCCTGTTTCATTTTTCTTTCCCTTTTTCCTTTTTTTTTTTTTTTTTTTTTTTTTTTTTTTTTTTTTTTCTCTCTTCCTTCTCTTCCCTTTTTGCCTCTCCTTCCCTCCCTGCTATGATGGGTGTCAGCGTCAGCCCTGACACTTCTCTTAAACTTGAAATAAAGGATAAATGGTCAGTGGCACTTTCTCAGCTCTACAAGGGGTATTACCCTGTCTGGAACTGATGACTTTTCTATTGGACAATCAGTTTAAATGTCTCTGGCTTATAGATGAAATGTATATACAAATGTATGTGTATATATTCATATGTATAGTTCAGACCAAATCACATCACGAGCTGTGGCTTTTAAAGAGGAGAGCTCCTTTCTTATACATGAGCTGATATGTAATATCAGGGTATCTTCCAAAACCAAACCTGTGACTGGAGTCCAGTGAGGGACAATAGCATGAATTAATCCTTCTCTCTGAGTCACTGGGTCAGTCAGAGAATCATCAAATCACAGAATATTTAACACTGGTTTTGAAAAATCTCTGTTCTGGTCAAGACCAACTGCATCCTGAAAGCACTGAGGTGTTTTAGTGATCCTGGAAAGAAAGAAATAAAGAGGGCAAATGAAATAACTCTGAGGCAGCAGCAGCTTCTGTGTGAGCATTCCAGGACTGTTTTACTTTGCTTGCAAGGGCCATAACCTAAATAAATAAATTGAGGACAGAAACATCCCACCTGCTCAATACTTATCACAGACCAACCCCAGAGTTTTTAGATTACTGTTCTTACCTCTCCAAACATGAAACTTACCAATATAATGTCTCTCACAGGGACAGGTGGGCACAGAAATGGAATTGCTAAAAAGATTTAAAGGTGGAAAGCAACAGAGACCTGGGTGGTAAGAAAATATTCCATTTCAATTGGTCTCAAGTGTTAAATAATGGATGTGTGTGTGTGTAGACTATTCAAATGTTTTTGATTTCTTATGCTGAAGATTAAAATTTCCATTAGTATTCCACCTCTTCAGTTTTGCCTGGGGACTCCTAATTATATTTTTGAAATTGCAACAACAACAACAACAAAAACTTAAAAAAAGGAAACAACCTTTTTTTATAAGATAACACAATAAAGAGCTTTTTACCCTTTTCTTCTCCCCTGCAATCAATGTTTAGCTCTCTGTACAGCCCTTGACTGCAGACTCACCTGCCTTAGTTCCTGCATCTCCCCATCATTTTTACTGCTGAGCCCCTCTCAAGGTGGTTCGAAGCAGTTCCACCCAAACTGGTGTCCTGAAATGTTGCCAGGGAAGCCTCAGGTCCAAAACAACAGAGATTATCTTGGATTTCATCTAAACTTCCATAAAGTCCCACGCTCAGTGAAGAGAGGATTATCTAACTAATGACCAGGTTCTACTCCATAAAGCAAGGCACTCAATTGCTTTTGAGAAAATGTTATTGATATTTCACTTCTAATGCTTTCTGCTGGTGAGGCCATTTGAAATCCAGTTTTGTGCAGTTGTTAATGTGCCTGAGCAGTGCAGGAAGGTGGGGATGTGCTGGCAGGGCCCAAAACCCAAGGCCAGGTGTGTTTTCAGAGCAGATTTCTGGTGACAGCCAAAGCCCTGCTGGGAGGGAGGCCCTGCAGGGCGACATCAGCTGCTCTGGTGCTGACACCGAGCAGTGCATGGACATTCCAAAAATGATTACTCCTTTTGGTGTGCTTAATGGAGCATTTGGTCTGAACCCCTAAAGCATAAGGGTGAAGCTGTTTATAAGTCTGAGTCTAAATGTGGGTCATGAGTCACAGCTCCAGGGTGAGTGTGGGGACCAGTGAGCCCCAGTTAAAGGCACCTTCCTCCCCCTGGGCACCAGTGACAGCCCAGTGCTGAGGGGCTGAGCAGCTGCTACACCTGCAGGGCACTTGCCAGAAGGAAAAATATATATAGAGGTGGTGGACATAAATGTAGACCTCAAAGTGCTGCTGAACTTTCTTTATAGCTTCTCCCTGCAATCCTAATTGCAGTAAATTTTGAACTGAAGGCATCTTCCAAGGGCCTGCCTCTGCTTCCCTCACATGAGCTTTAAATTGTGTTTTTATAATTAAGCTATAAATTTTAAAGCTATTTCAACTACACTTTTTAACATGCCACAGGTTGTCCACTTGTTGTAGCTGGGTTTGATGGTTGTAGATCATTTTCTCTGCTGTGCTCCATGACAAAAAGCTGTTCCAGAGCAGGAAAACCTTTCTGGGCAAATGGCACCTCTGAGTCTCTCCACAGGAGGGTACAATGGATGTTTCTGATCCACGTGTCACCAAAAAGAAAAAAAAATTGTGCCATGGTTTGAACATATTTTGCCCCATCAAAGGTTTTAATAGTGAAGTGACAGACTATCTGTGTCATCTGAGAAATGTAATGTTTTCTGAGATTATTGGTAGGATAACATCAATAATAAACTGTGCTGGTGATGTTGGTCACCCTAATGCCACATTGAGCTGGTATTATAGGAGTTTCCAGCTACAATATTAACAGTTTTAGGGGTTTTCTAAGGTAGGAATTAAAGATCACCCACCAACAGATAAGTAATTACTATGTTAGAAAAGCAGGGAACCTTTAGCAGATACGTAGAAAATAAGATGCAAAGCTGCCAGCCAAATAAAGAAATAATGTATTTAAAAATATGAAGTTGTTTTGAAGTAAATATCCCTGGCTATAATGAAGATTACCTGGATTTTTGCTCTGTTATATCAAAAGTAGGTGATATTTTTAGTCAAAATATGCAGAAATTACCCTGTGTCCATAATCCTGTGGCATGGTTTTGCATTGGTTTAGTTAATGTACATGCCTGGGTTTTCTGGGTCAGAAAAGCATGACCCTGTTTAATATGCTTTGATCTGGTTTTATTTTAGTTAGAGAAATGGGTGTGTTGCAAAATTTCCTTTGCTTTTAGCATTGTCTTTTCTTATTATAAATAAGGTTACAAAATGTTCTTTGAATGGAAGCACGGAGCAGGAGTGGGGGATCCCAGTCCATGCTGGATCCATGGGGACACCTGTGGCACATCAGCCCCAGTTCCAGCATTACAGACAACTCCAGTAATCTGCTGTTATGAATACCTCAGGAGAGTGCCTGTGTGCTGTGCTGAATTAAATACCTTGAGCTAAGCAAACACAGGGAGACAGCCTGACTTAAAACTTAATTCAGCTCTGAACCCGTGCACTGGGGTCTCCTGCTTCATTTCATTGGAGTGTGTTTGTGTTTAATATTTGTTGGAAAGGATTGCACAGTGTGTTCAGTATTTCTTTCTCCTTGTTTTCATGCACAGAAGCTTCTGTGTGTGTTTTAATTCTAACCCACAGTGAGATGTCATGGAAGCCAACTCAGCATAAAATCCTTGTGATTCCTGAGCTTTGATGGGGCAAAATATGTTCAAACCATGGCACAGCTAACCTTCCACCAGAGAAAGAATTAAATTAACAGTTTTTAATATTATGACATTTGGACCACTTCTTAGAAATGTGTAAAAAACAAAGCATAACACTCCAGAGGAAGCAATAATTTCTGTTTGTGAGAGCACACATATTGCCCTGATTGACTTGGGGTTACAGACACACGCTGGAAACAGGAAACTTGTTCACAATATTTCCTTGGCACATTCAGCTCCTTCCAGCCTGTTCCCTTCCCTTCCCTTCCCTTTACAGCAGTGAAGAGTAAACAGGCTCAGCTTTTTTGATTTTTAATTTGCCTTGTGTGAAGGACATCATCTCAGTCAGCCTTGTTTGGTTGAATTCATCTTGTCTTCCAGATTCCACAGGCACCCCAGAGAGCCAAGACATTGTAAAGGACCCATTAAAATCATGGATGCTTCCAGATTTTCCTTGAGAATTAATGGCTTCCAGCAGCAAAGGAGCTCTGTTCTGTTGGGAGCCCCATTTCCAGAATGTCTCTGCTGGAGGAACATTGACACCCACCCTTGGTCATACCAAGGATGCTCATGCTGTGTCCTTTGATCCTTCTGCACTGTTTCTCCTCACTTCTGGTTATATTCTTCTCTAAAGATAATTCCAGTGGTTGTTGAATTGGTTTTGTTTGCCCCAAACCACTTCACTCAGTATCCAGTTGACTGGTGGTGCTATCTGATTTTCTTTAAGAACTCCTCACATTGTGACCTTGATTGTAAGGACTTCACCTCTCTCTGGTGACTCCAAAGCTCTGCTGGAAGGGGATATTTACCAAAAAGTCAGGCTCTGAGGGAGAAGGGAAGGTATTTCATTATTCACCATTTAACAATTTTGGAACCAATACAAATGTGATTGCATGAAACACTCCAAATCCCAGTGCCACAATGTTGCAGGGGCTGCTGCTTCAGGCTGGATTACACACCTGGAAGAGCTTCTGGAGATCTTTATTTGTCCCCAGGTAAAATCTGTTGCTGTCAAATGTGTAAACACAAAAGTGTACCCTCCTGGACAGGCAGTCTCTGTCCTAATCTCAAGCCTGGCTCTGGGGTGGTGGGAGCAGTTCCTTTTGCAGGCACTGCCCTGGAGCCCCTGGAAGCAGCTGTTGTCCATGTTCTGGTCCATGTGGCTCCTGGGCCAGAGCAGTGCCACAGTGGTTGTGTCCCAGAGCCAAGCCCAGACATTCCCTGGCACTGGAGAGAGCTCCCGTGGGGCTGGGGGCTGCTCCCTGCTTTGGGGTGCTGGGGCTGAGCCTGGGGGCTGCTGCCAGGGGCAGGGGCAGCCCTGGCTGTCCCCTCCCAGCAGGACACAGGGCTGTCCCCTCCCAGCAGGACACAGGGCTGTCTCCTCCCAGCAGGACACAGCACTGTCCCCTCCCAGCAGGACACAGCACTGTCCCCTCCCAGCAGGACACAGGGCTGTCCCCTCCCAGCAGGACACAGCTCTGGCCCCTCCTGGGCACAGCCCTGCAGGGAACACAGCCTGTCACTGCAGGGTGACATCCCTGCAGTGGCAGAAAGGCCTCTTCTAGCAGGTTTAGTGCTCATTATCAGCCTGCATTGTATTCCTGTCTTCAGTGAAGGATAATTTCTAATCTGTGTGTTTGGACCAAGAAATATTAATTTGAATTTTGCTGTAAGCTCACAGTATTTTAAATTCCTTCCAAGCTATGTTTGGCCTCGACTGCACAATGTATTTACTGAGGCAAAAACGAGAGGATGATAATTTTCACTGAAGCACACCTGCAATAATGGCTCACAGCATTTAATTTTTCCCTTGGTTTCCTGGTAGACTTTGTTTTGACACCTGCAAACAACCTTTTCCAAATCAAAGTGAGCTTTTTCTCTCCATGTCATGCTGCCACCCAAGTCGAGCTGACAAAGTCCAACCAGGAAACAGAGCAATTATAAACACGGTTTCCTCTGGTGCTTGTGCTGTTTTTAGCTTTGCTGCTCTCCCAAGAAGAAACCTGTGCCTAATGTTTCCAGCTTAGCATGCAAAATTAATAAAATCTGACAATTACACTGAACAACGTACAATGCAAGTTAAGGGATCCTTTCTGATGTGATTGAACTTGAAGATATTAAATTGGCTCCTTCTTCTTACACTATTTTCTGGTTTAGCACAAAGATCATAAAATGTGTATCTGGAGTGATAAACGATAATTGGCTCTAGGCAGCCTTTTCTCACAGAGACAAAAGAACAGTTGTTATTGCTGTACTCCTTTCAATAAATACACTTGTAAGCTGCAGCTCAGCTGGGCTGCCCTGGGAAGAGGCAGCCTTTCGTGAGGAACATAAAAGAGATCAAATTTATAAGTGGGCATGTAGACTGAGGAGAAGGGTATTTTATATATTAAGGACATATAAAGAGTATTGTCTGTGCTTACACAGTGCCAAGAAATAGCTTACCAGGAGAAATGCAGTCTGAAATTAATCCTGTAGCATGATAGAGAAAACCACGGGTTTAGCATAGTTGTAAATCAGGCCCTGATTCAGCCTATAGCGGGTGTGGGAATTAATTCCGTATTCCAGTAAGATTGTCTGATGCTACTTGGGCTCACTTTTGGATTTCAAGTCTTAGACCACAATATTTCCATTTCTTCCCTTGCTCTCCATTTGTCTTCATGGGAAGGATTTACTTCATTTTCAATATATTGATCATTAAACCTCATCAGCCAACTTCCTTGTCTGCTCCTTGAAGTGTCTTGTGTGTCTGGCACTGACATTCTCCAGATTGATGGATAGTACAGGAGTAAAATGCTTAATTTAAGGACAAATGTCTTTCTTTATTGTGTTGCTTTCCTTTGTACAACCAAGAATAAAAACAACCAGTTGTTTCTTAAACTAGATTTGTTGCTTGTACTTTTTTGGTATGTGATCTTGTTTACTTCATGACATAGAATAAAACATTCCAGTGCTACTGCAAACAGAATTTCAACCATTATCTAGAGTTTCTGGGACTTATTCCATAATTTCTAGATGATCCTCTTTAATGCAGCATGGTTTAGATTACACCAGACTCTGAGATGGGTCTGGGATCACTCACCATGCTGTTTGGAGTTCTCATATTTCCAGATTATTTATCATTCCCACCAGGAAATGTGAAGGAAGAGGAAGATACAGGAGATATTTTTTTACAAGGTGTTTTCCATAGAGATAGAAATATTGCAAAATTATATCAACCTTCCATTATTTGAATTAACTAATTTTGCTCATGGCTTGTCTTCTTGCAGCAGCAGCTAAAGGCAGGAGTGAATTGCCCTTAAGAAATTGCTGTGTCGTTCATTTGGAAAAGCAGGGCTTCCTCCAAAGGGTCTCCAGCTGACTGCCTGATTTAGTGACTAAATACCTGTTTGAGCAGAGGCTCCACGAGGCTGCAGAAGAACCTTTGGAGCATCTTTGAAGACTGACTGGGAGTCTCAATGAAGCCAAGGTGCCCTGCCCTTGGCCGGTGTTTCTGTTGACTCCAGCAGTCACTAACGAGCCCCACGCTGACGAGCGCTGGCAGCCAGCACAGCCTTGCTGAGCCCTGGTGAGCAGAGTCTGACTGCAGGAACACTCTCAGCTGGCTGTGGGCCTGGCCCAAACATTCTGGTGGCCCTGCAGGAGCAGGAATTGGTGCCTGTGCTCCCACAAGTGCCTCAGGAATGGTGCTCTGCTGCTCCCGGTTCCATCCGTGTTCGGCCAAGGGCAGCCAGGCCCTGGGAAAAGGGGTGGGTTCCTCCTCAGATCAAACCCAAACTGCATTTTTTAGGCTGGGTTGTGTAATGTGGGAAATAGCCTGTCCTGTTCCTGTCCTGTTCCTGTCCTGGGAGCTCTGGCAGAGCTCGGGCTGGCCCACAGATGCTCCTGGAGGGTAACACACACGGCCAGCCCTGGGCAGGAGGGGACACAGGGACACAGAGTGATGAGTTTTCCATGCTCTGTGGGGCTTGGGTTGATTTTGTTCACGTCATCGTAGGCTCTTCTGAACAGCACAAAGCATCTGCCAAACCCACAGTGAAAACCAACCAGCTTTCACATTAAATGATTAAGAACCAAGATAATAACTAAAAAGTAATAAAGATGTTATATGAACACTTTAACCATAAGCACTGACCCCTGGCAATTAAAAAAAAAAATAAAAGAACATAAATATTTGTTTGATAAAACTGCTATAGGAAAGGAAGGAAAATCTCTAATGTTTGATAAAGCTTGAATCAGATTGAACAAATTGCTAATCTCCAACCAGCTCTGTGGCTGAGTATGAGGGCCAAGGCTGAAGGAACAGAGCTGAGTCACCTGGCATGGTCAGCTTGAAACTGTTTGTGAGTCACACACCTGCAGTTACTGCTAAATAAAGGAGACAACAAATGACTGGGGGAGTAAATCGAGACAGAAAGTCAGGTTAACTGCCTGGCTCTGTCTGGTTGATAGCTGGTTTGTTTTTAAGCTATCAAGGCATGTGGTGCACTCCAATATAAAATGGCTGAGGTATTTAAAAAAAGTATCCTTTGGCTTATGCTGAGTATTTTTTAAAGCAATAATAAATTATAACTTTCTAATTTTAAAAAAGATTTAGAATTTCTTTTGCTGAAATGTTACATCATTTTGCTCCTTTTTGCTGTTACTCATGCTATGATTTTTCAATATTTTTCCCTTGTAAACTATCATCACAAACTTTTACAATGTTAGGCACAACATATTACTTCATAATGTCATTTATTAGCAGAAGTTTAATAGCTGCCAATAATCATAACGTGCTTACTTTTGACTACTGGGACCCCATCTGTTCAGCTACTTTAGACCTAAATGGAAATTATGTAGTGCATTACTGAGACTTTTTACACGTGGGACGTGCTGGGAATCTTTATATACTTGATTTCTTAATTTTTTAGGACAATTTTCATTGATGAAAAACTGAAATTACTGGTAGTTTTTTTCAGTAATATGTAAAATACAATTTTTCTTCGGTTTTATTCTCCTGATAGTCAATATTGTTACTAAGCTTGGGTTTATTCCTCAGTGGTAGCCTGGTGATTAACACTGTTATGTGCATCCTGGTTGTATTAATGTCCCTGCTGCAATTGGTGAGTGTTCTCTTCCCTTTAAATTAAATTTAAAAAAAAAAAAATGTAGGTAGCTTTTAGCAGGTACAGATATTTGAAGGCTCATGTTTAATTCTGCAGCTGGAGGTGACACCTCTGACTCTGTTGTTCCCCCAGAATTTACAGAGGTCTTCCCCAACTTCTGTGAATTTCTGTATGGATTGAAAAGAAAACCTAAGGTGAAATCTTTATTTCCTGTTTATTCTGCCAAGTCTGAGAGGAAAGGCAGCACTCTGTGGAGGCTGTGTCTGCACTCAGTGTGCGCATTAAGAATTCCCAAACAGGGCAGGGAGTCCTCCTTCACTCTGCCCATGTCCACTCAGAACCTCTGCTCAGCTTTGCTTGATGGTTTCTAGAGAAAACAGTTGCCTGTATAAGAACTCCAAAACTGATAAAATAGGAGCATCTCCCTTCTAATGCAGATCTGCAGCATTACTCACTTAAATGTTAAATGTTTCAGAGCCCTGAGTAGGTTATTATCACACAGCACATCCAGGGCTCTGTTCTAGCAGGCACATCCCAGCTCCCAGTGTCAGGAGAAAATATTGTGTACTATGGATGTGTCCCTATAAAGCAAACATTGCTAGTTCTCAATTGCTGCTGGTTGGGTAGAGGAATGTGTTGTGGGAAATAGGGCAGAAACTGGGAAGGGAGAAGAAAAGGAGATTAATGTTGAGTCGTGTGTTGTGTATGAGCAGGCAGCTACAGCTGGGCCTTGAACTGGATATTTGGTTAACTGCAGGCTGGGTGATTTTTAGCTCCTGACCACACATACAAATGAGGACTTCAAAACTTAACTGAGAACAGGAGTTGGAAGCTCAGAACCTGCTCACTTCATTGTTGAATGGAACCTCAACTTCTTAAAACATGGCTGCCTATTTAGCATCTGAATGGATTTTAAAAATCCCCTTCTTGTACATTTGATTGGAACATATGTTATAATAGCAGGAAAAGCCTTTTTGTGCTGCATCCTGTATGACACTGGAAATTGTGTCAAAAACCTTTGTGGTACTAAAGGGAAATGTTGAGAGGGTGGCAAGCTGCACCCTCTGAGGCCTCTGCCACATTTTATAAACCCATGCCAGCCCCAGCATTGATTTCCTGCTGCCCTGGCTGTTGCAGGTGTCCTTCTGGGGTGCTGTTGTCCCACCTTGCCTGGGGTCAGCGTGATGCTCAATCCAGGCTGTGCCTCTTCCACCCAGCTTATCTTCTTCCCAGCTTGTTTTTAATTAACCTCTTGTCATGTGTTTGTAGACCTGTAGGCATGAGCTATGGACACAATTCAATTTTTTTTTTCTCTGAGAGATGTCAGATGTGGATCTCCTGCCCAGAGCTGAAAGCTGCAGTGTGTCCTCCCCCCTGCAGGTCAGTGCACAGCTTTGGAGAGCCTTTCCAGGGGGGTGGACAAAATGGGCTCACCGAGGCACTTGGAAGATTCCAGCATCTTTTTATCTGGAACAAGGACATGGAAAGCAGCTGGGCATAAAATATAGCTGAACAGATGAGATACACAGTCTGTTTTCTCCTAAGTAAAAATAGATTGCTGTTCATTTTGAGCCTATATGATGCAGTAAGAGTTCACTTGCAGTGTAACTATATCTTATGCTCCCAAGGAGTTACAGAGATGAAGATGCTGCAGTTACTCAGCTCCTTTGCCATTCTGGTTCCAAGAGGTGTCAAGGGAAAGAGCAGATGTATGTGCTAGGTTATTATCTACATCCTTTTTCAGTGGGTAGCAATATTCCCTTCTGTAGTAGACCTTATGTCATGAAATACATAAATATTCCTGATTCCCAAATAAGAACACAAATCATCCCTGCAAGGATCATGCAAAAAACACAACTAGAAATCCCAGTAAAATAAAATTTTAAACCATTTTGCTCCACTACCAAAGTGTTAGTCTTAGCAGATGTCTTCTTTCCAGTTTTTGTAAACATTTACAGTCCTATAAGGTAGGTGAACACTTAGCATTAGTGAATTTTTGGTACTAGCAGATATAAATTATTTGTCACTCCTGTAAATAACTTTGTAAGCCAAGAAATGCTGCCAAGTGAGTGCTGGTCAGGTATTTTAAAACACCTTGGATGAAAACAGACTGCTTTAAGGTTTGGTTTGATGGTGTTTTTTTTGTTTGTTTGTTTTTCTATTCCCATGTGGCCTAAACTAAATCTTCTCCCTTCTCCTCCCTGTCAAGGGATGCTGTCTGTGACATCTGCCTTAGATATACCTTTTATGGCTGGGAGACAAATTTCATTTGTGAAGTCACAAACTGTTCTTCACTTCCCTGAGTCATCCCTGAAATAACTAAATTTGGGTCAAGCCCTTCCTCCAGTTTTGCCTGCTGCTGAGGCCCCATGTGCTGCTTGCTCCCTTCTCCCTTTCCAGATCTGTGTTTTCCACAAGAAGGTGGAATAAGAAGCTGGAGACTCCATCAGAAAGGGGCACTCTTGCCTTTTCCCAGCAGAACCTGGGAATGCCAGTGTGCCAGCACAGTTTTAGAGGTGAAGGGAACATTTACCAAATGCCTTTTGCCTCTAAAGGTGTGTTGAAAAGTACATGCCCTTCTTACTGCCTTTAATTGCTCTCTTTTGGGGGTTGCAGAAGAACTAAACTTGCATGTAAGAGAAGAGAAAGCTTCAGAGAAGTAAATCAGGAAACAGATGCACCCAATTTTATGAAATATGATTCATAACTTCTAGCTGTACACTTTCCATTTGTTCATCCTTTTGCTGTTCTGGGTTTGATTCAGAAACTTTCTTTTGAGCCAGAATCTGAATTTAACTATAAAAGTCCCCGGATTATAGAAATTATGGTATTTTGTATATATATAAACTACCTATTTTAGTCTTTGTTTAGGTACCAAACTACCAGAAACATCTGAAATGACAGCAGACAGTTTTGTTTTACCAGGGAGCCATAGAAATTACTACAATAGTGTTATGGGTTGCAGTTGGATGTTGAGACACATGGCAGCAACTCTTCAGGATGTCCAACATCTCCATCAAGAGTGCACTCCATACTCTTGTATAGTTTTATACAGCTTATTGTTCTACTGCTATTCTCCTAGAGAGTTCCAATCAAACTGTACTGAAATTCCATCCAAGGAGATTCTGTCAGGATAATGAAGAACACTACATTACTTCATGATACTTTTCTCGAGCTGATAGTGAACAATTGGACTTTGTATTTTCCTGGCTGAGAATATATAAAGGGAGAATAATTTTGTTCACAAACCCCAGCTTGAGTGTTTTTGAACTATACTTATGCTTGAGGGCAAAACTAAGATTATTTGAGCTGAGTTTTGAGACTGCATATTCCAAACACAGTAAAGAGTTTGTGTGGGGAGGGACACATTGACAATGCAGTGTTGTAATTCAGAATATCTCAGTGTGTAACTGCTGGCCTGCATGTTTCTTGTATTGCTCTGAATTCAAACATGTTTGGCATTCCTCAAATCCATTTATAATGCCATGAGAAAATGAAGGCTGCAACAAAATCAAACTCCATTTCTTGCCCATAAAAAAGTATGAAGTAAGGGTGGGGGAAATGGCAGTAGTGACTTTGGACTTGCTTTCGACCATCCTTTGTCTCATCTTCTCGCTCCTGGAACCTCTCTGTCTGTAGCTGTCATAAAGACATAAAAGGAAATGGGAGCTCCCTTCACAGAATTAAAGTCTGACAAATGTTAGCCTGACATCTGTTTGGTCTAATGAATGTTTCAGTTAAGTTATTTTTGAAGTTATATTGATGAAATTAGAACAGGGAGATCATTTCTTGGAGGATAGTGGATTGCTGAGGCAATAGGGGGGTGTCAGAAAGTGAGTTTCTACAATTTCATTACTGGCTCCTTTGGTTAAGAGAAAATACAAATATTGTTTAAATATCACAGTCTTTTTCTAATGAACACCCAGATAAACCAGACCAGTATGTTCTAAATTTTCTCCTAGTTTGTTTGTAGTCCTCCAGTCTTTTCAGAGAAACATGGGGACATCAAAATGTCTCTTCTCCCAGGTGGAGAGCCCAGCACTCCTCAGCTGGGGTCATCCAGCTCTGTTTATCCAGAACAAAAGGTTGCTCTCTGAAACTGTGGAAGTTCTCTCACCATTTCTGATTTTCTGGTGGCTGTTTGCCATTTCTACTTCCGGGGCTGCCAATTGGAAGTTGGCAGCTTGGCAAGACGAGAATCGGGAACGGCAGATCCGCCCAAAGTTCACGGCAGGTTTTCCTCAAGTTCTTGATGGTTTGAGTTGGTTTTTCTTGTTCTGTACCAGTTCCTCCACCATCTGTGCAATTCCCATTAATAGTTGTGAATGATTTGTGTGTCTAATTCTTCATGCAGAGTGTTGAAAATCTACCCTAAAGCTATGAAAAAATAATGGGGAAAGCATGTATAATTGAAAATTGTCTTAATCACTGGAATGTTGAAATCCACACGGCTTGGAAGACTTGAAAGATTTCTTGTTTTAGAAAAGCTGAATTGAAAAGTGCTGTCATTTTCTTTACATACATTCTTTTGAATAAAATATCAGTTCCTGGTGCCAGCAGCAAGCTTCTAAACATGTTCAAGATGACATGATTGATAACAAGAACGTTGTTCTCAGGATGTTTCTAATTCTGTCTCTCTGTATCAAGAATGTTAAACTTCCAACCTGATATATGATATATTAACGAATATTTAAACCAAATATTAATTTTTTTTTTTAACCAAATGTTACAGGGACTTAATGGAAATCTGAGAGCAGGTTGCTGGCTCCAGAATGTGGATAAATTCTAGAAGCTGCCTCTTGAGTGCAATTAAATTCCCACTTGATCCTGCAAAGATGGACACAGTCTTGTTGCTATCACAAAACTAGGATCAAATAATCATAAATCTTCTGTCTGTGTCTCTAGATCTCAAAATTAAGTAAGAAATTTTGGCTTTCATGTCTTATTGGTAAGTCTGTACCACAGAGCTTCCAGTTTTGAAACTTCAATGGTCAGCATCTGATTCGAGATGAGAATCCTCCTCCAGTTTGGAAACTTTGGCTGTCTCATGCCGTGGCAAAATGAAAATAATGTTGTTTTGGCCAGCAAGAATCTTTTTCCACCTGTGGAGAGCCTGGACCCTGGAAGAATGTCCAGTTTGTCCAGGAAAGAAGTGATGCCACAGCCTGTGGAGATAATGAGTAACTTCAATCGTCCTATTCTAACTTTGGGAACCAACCAAAGAACTCTTATTTTGTAATTTGGAGTCAGAACCATGAAGTACGAAAAGCTCATTTGATCTTTTCCTAAATGTGTCTGAATTAGACCAGCTCTCAAGGTTGTTGTATGCTCCCAGTCTAGAGCTGGGTTTTGTTTTTCCAGCTGAACAAGGTGATCTCTCAGAGGGTAGAGGCAGACACGTTTTGAAGGTCAATGTCATTTCTCATCTAGAGCTCGCCAGCTGGCAATCTCCACCTGTAAATCTCTGAATTAACATCATGGCTTTAAACAATTAAATTTCAGGAACAATATGTGACTAATTAACAGTAGTGGAACTTGGTATGGGAAAGGACAATCTTCTCCATTTTAATTTGAAATGTGTCAGAGTACCTGACTTGGTATTATATTACTGTACATCAATGCCAGACAATGACAGCACTGTAAATAGTATTAACTGGCTGGCTTAGGGAAAACCAAGAAAATTTACAGTTGATGTATCAAATTATACCTCAGGTTTCAGCCTCAAATTATAGGCTTGTCAGAAAACATGGTGAAATAAGAGGAAAATGCTCATTAGTTTGGGATAAAATGGAACCAGTTCCCTGGATATTTAGTTTGGGTCATACCCGGGCAGCCTCCTATTGGTATCTCATGGAAGAGTTTCTGTAGAACCTGTAGATGTTTTAACTGGTTTCAGGAGGAGGAAAAAAAGCCTTTTGGGTACGTCAGAAACCAAATTCCTTGCAGGTTTTCAGTTCAGTCAAAAAAATATCTCTGAGGGGCAGAAAATGTTAGACAGGATCAGTGACCTCTCTGTGAGTGTCACACACAGAATCAGGAGGAGGAACAGGGCAGGAATTGCTCTGACACTCAGAAATAAGGACAAGTGTGTGATTTCTGTGTGATTTACTTTCTGGGCTCCACATTGGAGCAGGCTTCATCCTGCTGAAGTTCAATCTGCTGTGCCCAGGCTTCTACAGAAACATTTATTTCAAAAATACAGCCATGGTTTTCAATCCTCTCCAGCTGTTGAGAGTTCACCCACTTAAAATTCTCTTCCTGCCAGTAAACCTCATAAACAAAATGCAAAATCTGTCTAAAAAAAAAAAAACAAAACACCAAACCCTGAGCCACTCTTTTGGAAAAAAATCTCTTATAAGTCCATCCTTTAAAATGCATCTTAACTCCATGCAGTGGATCCACTCCTGTCTAGCTTGCAGCCATTTCTCTTAGACTTTTCACCTCCAGCAGTTCCTCCCTATTCTTGTTTTGTTATTGTATTTACATTCCACTGAGCTATCCCCTCTGTGCAGTATCATTTTCAACTCCCCACTTCCTCAAATGTGATGGCCTCACATCCTCAGCCTGTGTAAATTCGATTAGTTCTCCTCTGGCTTGGAGTAAATCAATGGGGCTGCCGTGGATTTACACCAGCTCAGGATCTGTCCTGGGGCTTTTAATCATTGTTGCAGGCCCTCTCCAAGTAATCAATGGCACATTTGTACTGTGCTGGGCTGTGGGCAAAGCTCCAGCCCCAGGAGAACTTCTGGTCTTGGTCCTGCTGATTGAATTTAATTAAAGTGGAAGTCTCGTGTGTGTAGCTGGGGGCACAGGTGGGACTCTCCTCGCCTGAATATGGGAGAGTAATGGTTCTAAATCCAAAAATATCTCTCTGTGTCCCTTTTGGATGTCGTCTCTCAGGGGGATTCATTGTTATTTCCTTCAAACCCATGTAGCCAAAGAAGAGAGTTATTAAAAAGTAGATAAAGAAAATGAAAGATGGATTCACAAAGGGAAGGGAGTTAAGAGTTAACTGGGTTTTAGTTGCTGCCAGATTGCATCTAGTTTTCAAATGTTTTCTGGGGGAGGATACTCAGATTTCCCATCTCCAGCTGGGTTTGGGTTTCCAAATCTCTGTCGAACTGAGCCCGTTTCCTTGGTAACAATCTCACTCTCCCACCTATGAATAAGGACAATTGCTTCTTTCTGCTGAGTGGGGATGGTGGAGCCAAAAGAGAAGGAATAAGGTGAGTCTGCTGCACAGAACCTCCACACAAATTCTGAGAGATTGGGTCTCAGTGGATTGAGTAGGGATTACAGGAGTTAGGTAAGGATGGGAAGAGATGCTGCACACACCAAGCTCTCCTCCAGACCTGACATTTTTTCTCCATCTGGGGGCAGTTTTACACATGAACAGTTGCAATGATGAATGAAAAATGTGTCTTGCATATGTGGATGCTTGGGAAGTTTGGTGGTTTTTGTCTTAAGACATTTCCCTTTCCCCTTTGATTAGGCTTGACTAGGCCCTAAGTCTATATAAGGTCAGTTGTTGGTTTGAGGTTAGTGGCCAAGCTCAAGGTCTGAGAGACCAAAATCATAAGTTAGAACTGTGTCATTTTCCCCCTTTCCATTATGTTAAAAATACCCCAAGATTTCTTCAAAGATTTAGTCATCCCTCAGGGTTTTTCCATGTTATTGCTTCAGATTTCAGGCAAATTTTGAGGCCACTGGAATCTGTCCATCTTGGCAGAAATTATTTTATTTCTTCTGTACTGTGACAGACGTGGATTTTTTCTGTGAAGTCTCTCTTTGCCTCTCCTGTTGGAGTCCTGCTTTAATGCTGTGCCTGTTCTATATGTGATATATTTGATACACACTGAGTCTCTGGAAGGCTTTGTAACACTCTGACAATTCCATCCCCTTATCCAGCCTCCTGCCTTAGTTTACATTATGTGATGGAGCTGACACTTCAATTATAATTTTTGTCAAATACTAATAGACTGTTCAAATATGAGGAAGCCCAAAACTAATTCTCCCCTTCCTTGTCCCAATTATTCATCAACAAAATGGTTTGCTTATTCACTGAATTGATTTTCTATTACTTTTTAAAATCTAAACCCACAGTAACTATTTGTGATACTGTTACAGATACTGCATCAATTATTCCCTGTAATTGCTTCATTCCCTCGTTCATACATCTTTCTTCAGTCCCTCTCCTCAGCTGATGGACACTTTTCAGACAGAGCTAAGACTGAGCTTCAGCTTGTACATCTCCCAGCAAGATTGTCATTTCCACTCTCTCCTGGACTCTTCTGAGAGCCTGAGTCTTGGCCAAAGCACTGGTGATGGATTTCTCAGTGTTCTCAGCACTCAGTTTAGTCCCAGCTCTGGAGAACATCACCAGCTGCACATAAACCTAACGAGACAGTTGTTAATGGGCTTGGTGGTTGGAGCCTGGATCTCCAAAGGTCAGCCTTAAAACTTGCAACTGCATTTCTCTGAGGTGGTCCAAGTGTTCCATGCATAGCCTGAGCCAGCCTGTAATCCAGGGAACCATGCAGAGAGTGAACAGGGGACTAATAATACCTCCAGTGGACACATAATGTTTACTTGACTTTTGTAAAGAGGTAATTTGCAAGACAGGAGATAATCCCACCATACTTTATAATTTAAATACTACTCAGCACGTATGCTGACATGCAGCTGATTAACAGCAAACTTTGGTGGCACATTAATTAGTATTTAATCCTGAGGCTCTATTAAGATGTGATAAAAATATCTCTTTTTTCCAGTAGCCATTCAATTACAATGCACAAATGATCTCGACCATCTTCTGAGTTTCACATATTTCACTTAAAAGCCTAATAACCATGTCTCACTTCTGTGAAAGTTGGCACACACACAACAGACTCCCCAGATACAGCTTGGATTAATGTGAAGTGCTTATGATAAAAGAGCAGTTGTACATTTTTTAAAGAATAACTAATGCCAATAAATACGGCTTAGATGAGTCTGTTATTTGTACACTGTTGATATTCCTTTCTCTCCCCTTTTGCTAAGTGCACTCTGTAGTTTTGAGATTATAATTTATCTTTCAGCACCTCTTTGTTCCTTTTCTGAAATCAATGGCTTAAAAGAATGTGACTTTTAAAAAAGGAGGGAGGAGGGAGTTGTGCTCCTGGGTGGAATTATTTGTAAATAATTTATCTTGCAGTGGTTTTCTGTCCTTTCTTCAGCATTCATGCGTCTACTTCATTTTTGCTGGAGCCCACAATGATATTCTCTTTTGCAGATAAGAGTTATTTTGCTGCAAGCTCTCTGTTAGAACTGGTTGCCTTTCTGGTGAGAATATTAATGCAGAGTTCTGGTGGCCGTGGCCTCAATTCAACAAGAAAAAGCCCAGGATTTATTTGGTGGAGGAGAGAACCCATAGGCTCTAGGCAATAGAGCTGTATCATATTCTATGTCTGCTTTTCTCTAAATTATTCAAGGATTTATTTGTGTCTCTCTTTTTCTTTTATTATTCAGTGCAACCCCTGTGACTGTTTTAATGTCCACAATCAGATGTGTTTATGTTTTCTCATCAGCTAGATTTGAAACCAATGTCTTCTTCCCTTGCCAGTTTTTATCTTGCAGCATCCTTACACCCAAGGAGCACATGACTGTAAAAAATCTCAGATTTGGTCAGGATCTCCTGGTCTGAGGTTTTTCAGGAACTTTACTCATGTGTCAGGTGCATCTGCCACAATGAGCAATGATCACTGTAAGTCAGCGAGGTCAAACCAAGAAAAGTGCCCCCACTTTGGGCTGTACCCAGATTACAGACTGTTGCAAATTATGCCTCAATAATCAATGAAGGAAGTGTGTTTTTAACACCTGCTGGTGCACACCACATGGTGGTTGTTTTCAGGGTGAGCAGGATTCTTCTGCATTGGGACTAGAAATTTTGGTTCTGAAATGGAAAAGCTGCTCCTGCAGACATGGCTTTATTTTGTGCCACATGTTCACAGACAGAGAAGCCTTTCCTATGTCATTGTCTCCCAGTGCACCTGTTGAGACATGAACAGATATTTCCAGATTGGAATGGGGGAACTTAAATGACAGAACTGTTGTTTTGTAGTCCCAGACATATCTGTCGGGTTTGCTGTCAAGCATTATCATTGCTTGCCATCACCATCACCGCAGCTGCTCTGAAATTGGATTTATTTATTCATTTTAACTTCACACATGCACTTATCTCTTGCACTGTGACATATGTCTCCTATCTCTGTAATAATGGACTAAGGGTACACCCTTGGATGGTGTAAATCCAGATGGGTTCACTTAGGCCCAAGCCAGGACATAAACTCGGAGTCTGGTCCACAAATTTCCACAGCAGTACAGAGCCCTGCCCTTGATTTGCACTCATCTGCTGGTAATGGAAGAAGCTCCCATAGACAACTAGCTCCAAACTCAGCATTTGCTTGTCATTTAAATAGCAATTGCTGTGTTTCTCTTTATATTTTAGTTTCTGTCTTTGCAGTATTTCTCAGATACCGCAAACTTTTTTCGCAGCCTTGCTGGCTCCCTTTCAGCACTGAAAGTCACTCTACTGTTGCTAAATGTCAGTGATGCAGCTACCCACGCTTGGACTCAACACCTCCCCTCCCTCTGTCTGTCTCCTTTTTCCTTGTGGCAAATGACAAGTTTTCAGGAAAAGCACAGTAGGTGCTTGCGCTCTTGTGTGTCTCAGAGCTTCCAGGACCTCCCAATATTGAAGGAAGGTGGTATTTCCCTAGAATACCCTCTCCATCCCCTTTCCAGGACAGAGTAAGACAGAGGAATTGACATCTGACAAAACATTATTCCTGTCAGGCTTTTAACTTTATTGTTGGACATAACCGAGGCTAAACCTTGCCCTGGAGTCAGTGATCATTTTGCACCAAGGGGCCTGAGCTTTGTGAGGTTTCATTCCCACATGAGCTGTATGTTTTTGCATATGTATTTAATGTGGAATGGTAAAACCTTGTTCTTAGTGGGGAAAAAAGTGTCCTCAACCTCTATATTAAACTCTATCCCCGTACCTTTTTTCTTGCCTCATGTTTTCCCCCTGTTGCTTTCTGCTTGTATGCAGTTTTTGATCAGCTTCCAGCCAAAGGCAGCACAGTCAGGTGTGAAGGGAATGTCTGCTTGGCTGGATTTAGGCACAGCTGAGCTGGGCTGGAGTAGAGGGAACAGCCTCCTTTGTGGAGGTGTGTGCTCAGCCTGGCTGGTGAGGATCTGTCACCTGTGCAGGGGCAGCTCCCAGCTCGGAGCAGCATGGCAGCCACCCTCCCATGATGGCTCAGGGCCACAATTCCCCTCCTAAATGTCATTCCTCAAAGAGAGAATGGAGAAGCTCCTGTTGCTGCATTGTCCCAGTTTGGAGCGTGGCTACAGGAGGGAGCAGCCTGAGGCAGCTGGGAATGGAACTGCTGGGAATGGAACTGCTCAGGGCTCAGTGCCACAGCCACAGCCTGGGCTGGGAATCCACCTGGGCTTTGAGGTGACTTGCAGCTCCTCTGCTGCTTTTCACAGAACCCCAGCCTGGTTTGGGTTGGAAGGGACCTTGAGGATAACCCAGTCCCACCCCTGCCATGGCAGGGACACCTCCCACTGTCCCAGGCTGCTCCAAGCCCCAAGGTCCAACCTGGCCTTGGGCACTGCCAGGGATCCAGGGGCAGCCACAGCTGCTCTGGGCACCCTGTGCCAGGGCCTGCCCACCCTGCCAGGGAACAATTCCTGCCCAAGATCCCATCCAGCCCTGCCCTCTGCCACTGCCAGCCATTCCCTGTGTGCTGTCCCTCCAGCCCTTGGCAATTGTCTCTCTCCATCTTTCCTGCAGCTCCCTCAGGCCCTGCAAGGCCACACTGAGCTCACCCCAAAGCTTCTCCTCTCCAGGTGAACAATCCCAGCTGTGCCAGCCTTTCCTCCCAGCAGAGCTGCTCCATCCCTAGGATTATCTCTTCATGGTGCTCCTTAACAGATTTCAACACCATCTGAACTGGAGAGTAAAAAACAAACCTGGACAGAGCCAAGCCCTGGCCTTGACTGCAGTTTTGGCATCCCATCTGCACTTTGGTTTTCAGGGAGCAGCTGTTTTGTGACTGCTGGATGTGATTGAAATGAGTTAACACCCTTAATGTGGTTCATTTAGGTTACCCTATTGTGGTTCATTCTCAGGTTACCCTGTTGCTTTCTGTAATGGAGCATTGGAAGAAGAAGGTAATGAAGGATCTGATTATCAAATGTCCCGAAAAAATTTAACATTGACCTGGACTTTCAAGTGGGCAAAGATAGAATTCTAAAGTGATTCCACTTCCTTTGATTTTGCTGCACTTAAATACATAAAATGTTATGTTAATTATCACAACAGCATGAATTTGTATTGCAGAAAATCTGCAACAATACTGGTTGGAAATGTCCTCCTAGTTTGATTATTTTTTCTTATTATTGAGATGTCTTGCAGTGAGCAGATATTCAGAATTTGTCTGGTTATGTAATGTCAAAATTTTCTGTCCTGGGGAAATTTCAAAATCATTATTTCAGAAGTCTCACCCTTTGATAGAACAGTGCTGTTTGCTTAAATACTTAATGGAGAGATCTCTTTTATGAAAGAGATAAATGCCTTGATCAGATATTTAGACTTCACATTTCACCTCCATTACCATGCATGTGAGTACAAGGCAGTGCCATTCCTTCCAGTAAGGTTACAGCATTCATCAGAGCTTGAGTTTATAAAAGGATTTCCATGGAGTTGATCAGATACCTGTCTGACTCTGCTGACAGATGGAGTCAAGTATCTTTTCACTTGCAGATTGACTGGAGTGCAAGATTAATTTAGTGTCTTCCAAACCACTTTCCTACAAATCCTTTTATTTTACCCTTTGGTTGCCCTGAAAAAACCTTGCTGTCTTTTTAATATGATGCATAATAGAACAGTCAACCTATATTACTGCTGACAGTGTTGGTGCAAAGCATACATTAAAATGTGATGGAGAGAAGAAAATATGCTTTACTGATAGCATTCAAGGTTAGAGGAAAGCCACTCTTCTGTGATCCTATTTGTGTTTCCACAGTTGTGTTAGTATTCAAGGGAGCTGAGCTTTCTTGGCTTTGGATGAGAAAGGGAAGCAACTTTTATATTTTTTATGAGTAAGCCCTGAAGTTATTGAGATGGAATTACTGGAATAAAACAGAGGAGAGAGTGTGACCATGCCTTTTGTTTGAGGCTGTATCGGATATATTTGAAATAATGAGTTTCTGTCCAGCCTGCTGCAGGCAGGACCAGGGCACAGAGGGGGAACCCTGGGGCTCCACACACCAGGAGGAGACTGGTCTTGGCTGAGGGGATGGAAATAAATTACAATAAAGACTGCACCTTCCACCTGCTGATGTGTTGAACACCAATATTTGGAATGAGGAAATTACTGTATTATTCCACTGACTTGAATAGCTGAAATGTTGTAAGAGAAAGTTCATTCAGTCCAGCATCTTCAGTTACCTGAACTGATACAAGGCTCTTTATACCTATTTTTCCTGCAGTATAGGTAAATATTATCTTCATTTCTCATAGTGATTTTCTGGTTTTAAGTAATTTGTTCCAGTACCTGAAATTATTGTTTATGAGAGACAAGGAATAATGACAATTTGTTTGGAATTTTTTATAGTTTTTGCATGCTATAATTCTCTAATCTGCTTCAATTGTTTCAGTTCTTTAATTGTTCCTGCTAACACTTATATCCTGCACAACCTCTATGAGGTACGTAGCTATTTTAAGAATATACATAAAAGCTGGCAATTACATTGTCTTATCAAGTTTTTGCAGCTTATTAAGTTGTTCCGCGGTACTGGAAACGATTAGACTCAATCCTGTTGGAACGAGAGCCTCAGATGGAACCTGGGCTTTTAAAGCTGTGATATCCTGGAACATTCCACCTGCTGAAGGGGTTTCAAAGGCACTGGCAAGGAGAAATCATTCAGGGTGAAATGAAAATATGCCCAGGTTTGAATAAAAGCAGGAACACATTAAAAGCTTCTCGTTGTGCAAGGCTGGACAGACGCAGTCGTGGTGGGGCTCCTCTGCTTTTGTTAAAGAAGTGATGAATTACCATCTTCAAGGTGAGTTCCCAGGGCCCCCAGCCACAGCAGAGCGCACTCCCTGGCTGACAGGCAGCAAATGTGATCCTGGTTTGCTTCCTTGACAATGCACCAGGCAGATCCTGTGCCAGGAAAGGGAATTAGGGTTGCATTTCTGTCTTGGGATGGTAGCAGAGACAATGTCAGCAGTCTGGTTTCTCCTCCCTCCTCTCCTCCCTCCTCATCTTGGAGCTGTTTACCACTGAGGGCTGTGCTAGCAAAGGTGTAAGTGGAAAATCAAAGAAATTGAAACACTTTTGCAAACCCATCAAGCTTAAAAAACCAGACTTTTTAATCAAAAAATCCCAAGTCCTTCAGGGTGTGCCATGAAAAGAAATTATTTGGCTTTCAAAAGAGACTGACATAAAATAAGCAGACCCGTACAAATTGTGAAAACACAAAGCAAAGAGCTCTATTCTGTGTATTATTAGAACAAGAAGGGCTGGGTTATCCATAATCTTGGCCATAGTGGGAGACAGGACAGGCAGTAGGAAGAAGGAAGACACATACACAACTGGCCATTGGTCTTTCAGTTTTATCAGCACCTGAATATCTTGGAGCTTTTTATCAGCACAGCTCCTGAGTTTATTTTGCCTGCTTTTTATTTATTCTCTCCCTCTCTCTCTCTTGAAAAATGAGCTGCAGCATTTCTGCCAGCTGAATTCTGCAGGACAGAGCTGGGATGCTGTGTGCAAGGAACATTTCTGTCACTCTGCAGGATGCAGAGGAGCTCAGCTCCCCTGCTGCTCCTGTCCCACCTCAGTCTACTGCCTGCACAGGGAAAAACTTTGCGTTTTGTAACATTCTGATGGCAAAAGAAACTCCTCAAGAACATGGAGCCATATGTTGGACAGCTGCTGGAGCCAGCCCAGGAAGAGGGTGGAGCAGCCTGTGTGTAATCTCCGAGTAGCTGTTGTGTTCCTGGAGTTAAAAAAAATGGGAAAAAAGCCCCTTGGATGTTGGTTTTAGCTGGAAATTTGCTTTGCCTAAATCAGTCTTCCCAGATGCTACAGAATAATTCAGTGAAGATAAATAATGTACAGAAAGAAGAGATGCTTCTAAAAGAACTTTGCAGTGGATTAGTTTCAACTGTGTATATATAAACACGCATTTACACACACTTATATATATATATCTTAACCAAATATTTTCAGGCTCTTTCAGAGTTAAGTATTTTTGAGTTTTCTTGGAGAAACTTTCATTATGATTAATTATTGTCAAAGTCTTGATCTGGAGAGATAAATAGAGACGTATATTTGTACAACATCTGATTTTGCATAGTTTATAAGAAGTTATTTCTCAACAGCCCTGTTTGAACTTACAAAAGTCAGTCTGCTCTTTTTAAATAGTTGCCAGCTGTGTTATTTTCTTTCATTCATTCAGCTAATTTCCCCCATATTTAAATAGCTTGAGAGCTATGTTAAGGCTTCATTCTGTTCAAAACTCAAATTAAAATGCTGATTTCTGCAGTGCCTGGCATTTCTGACTAGCACTTTAGTGACTAGCTCTGATCTCTTTATTAAAGAGTTTACATGACTGTTGCAATTGTAGAGGGAAAATAAAAATAAGCAAAGAGCCTTTTCCCACTGACGTGGCTGTTTACAGCACAAAGTGGTTTTTGCCTCGTGCTTGTGACGTAGCCACGTGCTTTGCCTTTGTGGGATGCTGGATTTTGCTTGGAAAATATTTTAAAGGGAAATAGTTCTCAGGGATTTGTCACTGCACTGGACGGTGTGTTCTCACAAATGGAATGTGATGACTCCAAACAACTGTTTTCCCTTCCAGGCTGCTTGGTGAGGTGCAGGTAGACAGATCTGCTCTGGATGCCCTTCCTCAGATTTCACTGCTTGCCATCGAGCAGCCAGAAAGAAACACGAGGCTTGTAAAGTGTGGGAAAGCAGCTGCCTTGGACAAGCAAAAGGTCCAGTCCAGGTCATTTTCTTTGACTTCAGTAAGATTTGACAAAGACATGAAGAGGCCGGGCTGCAACATGGAAAAATCTGTCTTTGTTCTGGATGTAGGTTGAACTGCTGACCCAAGACATTTGCTACAAGGTACTCTGGAGCTGGCCTGAAGCTTTCACCACCAATGCTGCTGCTCCTGTCTCTCCCAGATGTCTGTTAAATCAGGATAGATGCTGTACTGAATTTAGAGAAAATTAACTGCTAGCACTGAGTGCAGGAAGAGAAGATTTATTTAAAGCGCTGTCCCTCCTTGGAAGACAAAGCAGTAGATTGAAGTTAAAACTGCCAATATGGATCATGCTGGAGATAAGCAACACTGAAAGCAGCACTGTCAGCCTTCTGCAAACTTGTCCTTGGGCGTGTCTGAAAAGGTGGCAGAGTGGACTGATGGCTCCGAGCTCCTTGTCTTGGTTCAGCATTTCAATTCTATAGGATTTCTCCATGAGAGGAACTTACAGATCAGCCCAGCCCTGATTAGTTGGAAGAAGGTTCTGGTCATTTTGGGAACACATCTCTGGAGGGGGCTACTGAAGATCCCTCTGTTATCAGTTCAGACCCTGTGCCACCCTCCAGCTCCGTGTGCCGGGGCTGGTGCTGAAGGGAGGGCACTGCTGTCACCCTGCCCCAGGGACAGGTCACAGGGGGCACACAGCAGGCCTGGCTCAGCTGGGGGAGCCACAGGCATTGCTGCTTGTGTCTGCAGGATCTGGAAAACCTTCCAAAATGGTTTGAAGAGGAGTAATGTTACACAGAATAGGGCAGGTCTTTATTCAGCTAGGATTTAATCCTTCCAATTAGATTTTTGATATGGGAGAAACCCATGGAAGAATTTGAAATGTCTAAAAGACAGAAAGGAACTATAAATATTTTTAACTATCTCATTGTTCAGTCTGGAGAGGAGAAGCTTTGGGGTGAGCTCAGGGTGGCCTTGCAGGGCCTGAGGGAGCTGCAGGCAAGATGGAGAGAGACAATTGCCAAGGGCTGGAGGGACAGGACACAGGGAATGGCTCCCAGTGGCAGAGGGCAGGGCTGGATGGGATCTTGGGCAGGAATTGTTCCCTGTGAGGGTGGGCAGGCCCTGGGACAGGGTGCCCAGAGCAGCTGTGGCTGCCCCTGGATCCCTGGCAGTGCCCAAGGCCAGGTTGGACCTTGGGGCTTGGAGCAGCCTGGGACAGTGGGAGGTGACCCTGACATGGCAGGGGTGGCACTGGGTTATCCTCAAGGTCCCTTCCATCCCAGGCCATTCCATGATTCTCTGATTTCAGGTACATCCCCATTAGTCCCCCATCTCTGCTAACCTTCACTTCTGGCTCCTTCCCACTTTTTACTCTGTGCTCCCTCCTTTTTCCTCACCTGCCAGTTGCTCAGCTCTTGCCCTTCCCCACTTTAAGCACCATCAGTCACTCAGTTCTTTTCTCCCTTTGGCTTTCCCTTTTTCTTTCTTGCAGAAATCCACTGGAAAGAACTATTCAGGGGCACAGTGACTTGGGAAAGCCTTTTAAAAGGTGAGATATGAATCCACCAACATCCCTGCAAAGTCTTTCTGGAGTCACCCTGGTGCAGTGTGGCTCGTGGCCTGTTCCTGTGCAGGTCATGCTGCAGATCCCATGGGCTGAGAGTTCATCATTGTCATCCTTGGGCTTCCTGGGGCTGCCTTGAAAGAATAAATGATGCTGTCAGCTCCTCAGAGCTTGTCCTGCAGTGGGCAGGGATGCAGACTCACACAGCTTGGGTTCCATGCCTTTATTCAAGCCTGGGTGACTGAGGTGTCTCTGCCCTGTCTGGGTGTTGCCCATGATTGTTCTCCTCACTCTGTCTGATGCATGAAGGCAGTATCAGATAGGTTAAAAAATAATAAAGACTTAAATTTCAGTACATAAAGCCTTTTTGAGGTAATCCTCAAAGAGGAATGAGGGAGGGAAGACAGAAAAAAAAGGAATGTCATGACAAAACAGCTGTTTTGCTTAAGAAAATTAGGACTCCTTTTTCCCCAATCTCAATTCTTATGACTTTTGCTGCTGGGGTTGTAAAAAGAGACTTATCCAACACTATCAGTTCATTTTGTGGTTTGAAGTGATGCTGTCAGGGGAGGTGATCACAGCTGATCTGATGGTACAAACAATGACATTTGTTTTAACTCATGGAATGCATAAACAAGAGTGTCAGTGTCACACCTGTGATTTCTCTTTTTATGATGGGTGTTTAGTAGGAAGAGAGGGATGAAGGCAAGAAGAGAAACTGCTTTGCCTTTTGACTTGATTGGCACCTGAATCACACAGAGCAGACCATTAGTGATGTACATATCTTACTTTGTCAATATTTTATTTCAAATTCTTAGTAGGAGAGAAGTTCTAAGAGTTAAACATACCAAGCTCTTGCCTATCCAGGGCTCAACACAACATCTTACTTTTTTCATGTCACCAAAGCAAAATCTCTGGATTTTAGATTGGGTGTTCACATTCCTTTAGATTATGGGCAGGTAGTTAAATTGGGCAAGCTAAAAAAAAAATCCAATTGTTTGTGTCTAAATGTGTACTCTTCTGAAAACTCTTTCTGAATTAAAATGTAACTGGGATTTCTATCCCAGTATAAGATGGAATATTTGAATTGTTTCCTGTTTCCCCAGCACCACAGGAAGAACATTCATTTTTCAGCTATAGTTTCTCTGATAAAAACTCCTGTAATTTAACCTGCAGTTTTGGTAGCAGCAGAAGGCAAGATTGGAACAAATATGCTCAGACTCTCTCCATTTCCTTGCTATGATCCATCAGTTCATTATGTCAAGGTCAAAGCTAAAATTTTAAAACTCTTTTTATTTTACAAAATTGAAAATGTTGGGCAATGTCAGGATTAGGAAGGGTGTTGACAGAATCAATGCTGCAGAGCATCACTTCTGAGAGCAGCAGAAGCCCTCAGCAGCTCTGGGCTCCCACAGAAGGCTCTGCTCCTCCCCAGCTGAGCAGCAGGGACTTCATTAATCCTAGGAAAGGTTGTGCAGCACCTTGCTTTGCTACCAGCAGATAAATCCCCCTGATTTAGATTAGTTTGGCTTCTCCCTGTCCTGTGCCAGTAGTTAGAGGTCAATTTAAGGAACCTCCTGCCCCTGCCCTTGTTTTCTCTCCAAGTTCCAGCCAGCCTGGAAGGCTTTTCCCTGGAATGGAAGGGAAGCCACCCTTTGTGTCCTTTCACCTTGGAGTGCTGCTGCCATGAGAAGAGAAAAGTCATGGATTTTGTGGATGATGTTTTGCTTTATTGTGTGCTTTCAGCTCCGTAATTGAATTAACAAAGTTTTCTATGCTGTTTTTTTCCTTTTTTTTTTTTT
>WEIU01008634.1:466114-489749 GCA_013389925.1 Aegithalos caudatus
GAGGCTGCAGCAGGCCCCCCAAGCCCTGGGTGTGGCCTGGGACAGCCCAGCCCAGCCCAGCCCAGCCCAGCCCTGCTCCAGCCCAGCCCTGCCCAGCCCAGCCCGGCCCGGCCCCCCAGGGCTCTGCCCACAGCTGTATCCCAGGGGCGTCCCTGGGCTCTGTGAGCAGCTCCTGGGGGAGCCCTGGGCCGCACCCCCAGCTGGAGATCACCCTCTGGTCCTCATGGAACATCTTCTGTAGCCATTAAAGCAAAAAGTGGGGATACAAGGAGAGGTTCCTTTGCAGACATCAAAGTGCCTCTGTCCATATTTCCTATTTGTGTGAGCTGCTGCTGCTGCTGCCGCCCAGCTCAGAAATCCAAAATCCTTGCTGGCCTTGTAAGCCATAATTCCATGTGTTGGTTCCCATTCCCTGCCTGCTCCTTTGCCACTGCTCCTTGCTTTGTTCTTAGAGCTGTCCATAGCTTTTTATTTTGCCCCAAGCAGATTTTTACTGATAGTGAGTTTTTTAACCTCTCTTTGTAGCCTTACTGTTCTCCTGCTTTTTATGAATTTATTAAGATTTTTTTTTTTTTTAAATAACACAGTTTTCTTCCTCAGGTTCATTCCCTAAGAGATTTTTCCACACATATGGAAATTTTTCCAATTCCATCTTAGTATTTTCATTCTTGTTCAACTGATGATTTTATTTCCTTCTCTTACATTCTCACTTCAATAGACTGCTGTATCTTTCAGAGTTCCTTCAGAAACTGGGTTGGTACAAGGCATCACATCCTTAATCCACAGACTCCTGCTTAGGTATTTTCCTGTTTCCATGGAAGACATTAATCTTCCTGTACAATAAAACAACTTAATAAGCTGTACAAAATTGAAAAGGCAATTTAATTGCCAGTGCTTATGCATTTTCTTAGAATAGCTAAAATCCCACCAAATGTGGGATGCAAGTGGTACCAGGAGCTCTCAACTAAAGAACTCAATGGGAGCAGATTCACTGTAAAAACAAAATTGACAAGACATCTTTATAAAGTTTCTTTTATTTATTCAAATGTTATAAATATCACAGGGAGAGATAACTTGGTTTATAAATTGAAGGAAGAAAGTGAATGTGCCAGCCTGGAAAAAAATATAAACAATTATACTGTCAGTCATTGTTTGAATTATTCATTTGAAATATCTTTTAAGAGTTTTTCATTTTGTCTGTAAGGCAAAGAAACATATTTATAGGAGTAAAATGTACTAAATAATTATTGAAGTATGCATCAAAGAATTCCTTTGATTATTTTAGAATAAATATTCCAAACTGCCACTTCGGATTTTATTGTCAAGTGGTGGAATATTTGATGTCTTCTATAAGATTTCAAACCTGAGGCAAACAAATTTAAAAAAAAGACCAAGTTTTATCTTTCAAAGGAAGAGCATCACTGCTGTGAGTGACTCAGAAAAATACAAACACAACCATCAAGTTGGAAAATAGCAAAGTAATGAGAAATGTATTTCAATTAATGAGAACCAATTCCAGAATATGAGAGATTTGTGTTTGCAACTCCACATTCTCTGCTGTTTGCCAGTGTTTGTGTTTGCAGCCAGCCCTGATTTGTACAGAACTTTGGATTAGCAGGTATGTAGGAGGTTTGTGAAAAATTGTAAAATACCCAGATCATATTTTTTTCTCCTTAAAAGCACATAGTGATTCACCAAAGTAATTCCCAAGTTCTGTATGGGAACAAATATTCCAGTTTGTGTTGGGAGCCATGGGAAGTTTGCTTGCACACGTTGATCTTGGATAAAAGTTAATTAAGAGTATCTCTATAGTCAGCCAATGGAATTACACATTAATAAAACTGTATTTCTAATTAAAACAAATCCTGCTAGGGAGGCACCTGAAAAATAAAAGCAGTAAACTAGAAAAACACCTTGAGAAGTACACAGAACACACAGTAGAAATCCATTCTAAATTTTGTGAAACGGGAGAAGTTTTGAAACCAAGTTGTAGGGAATTTGAGTTTTTTGAGAAGGGAGAGAGAGGAACATTAAACATTAAATGGGGAGTGTAGGTAAGGAAAAATAATAGCTATTTCAAGTTGTCTCATGGTACAAAATTAAGTCTTATAATGAAATATTCAGAGCTAATTCAGTAGCTGTAACTCAGATCAGACACAGTCCCAGGTCTCTCGATCCCTTTGCTGTTAACAATTAACAGGGCCAGGATCAAGAGACCCAATTAATAAAGAATAACTCTCAAAAAAAGAAAGATTTTTGCTGCTGACTGCAGTGGGATGAACGTTTCCTATCTAGTTCAATATACACCAATTCAGGCAATATAAAATATTTGAAAACCATCATAGAAATATTGTGTTAGTATTAAAATTGATAACATAGAAAATGATCATCACTGATCCCTCATTTTTCACTTACGTCTTTCATCCTTTCAGTTCAAAGTCATGACTATTTGCACATTTGTTATTAAAAGAGAATCCAGTATTCTTTTTTAAATGTAGTGGAGTAGGTGAATTGAATTTTTTCACTTTCAATTATACAGGTTGGATATAAAAATGCATCAAAGTCTGCTGTTAATGTGTTACAGGCAAAATAATGGGAAATAGGAATGGAATGGCTTTTTTATCTGGCTGCATCCAGCTATCAAACAAATCTCTCTATTAATTGTTAAATCCTAATGACTTCAAAAGACACTTCTGGGGTTGTGGTGGAACTCTCATTCCCAAATCTCCACTGGGCACAGTGACTGCACTGAACTCCTTGTCACTCCTGTCAGCTCTGTCCTTGCTTTTATTCCCACGAGCTCATGAAAGACATTATATGTTTTGAGAAAGGAGCCTTTTCCAAATCGTTTTGCAGGTAAGGCTTTGGAAGGGTCAGTTGTTTTGTAATAATAAAGAATTTTTCACTTTTAGTCCCTCCGTTGTAGGAGTTGTTTCCTGGCTCTGTCAAGCAGCAGAGGAAATGATGGAAATGTGAGATCACCTGATTTCTACCTTTTCTCACTTTTCTGTGAGAACATCCAGGCTGATTTGCCCAGGCAAAGCCCCCCAGAGAAAGGGGAGTTTGTCTGAGAGGTGGTGGGCAGGGCTGTGTTAAAGCACGGTGCTGCCCTGCAGGGCGGCACAGCCTCCCTGGGGCTCACCTGCCTCTCCAGCACACACTGCCCACTGAGTCCTAACCACTGTGCTCCTTCTGGGGCAGAAGCACAGACATCTGGAGGTAAAACAGGCAGGACTGCTCACCTGGCTCAGGTGCAGGGCTCACTTGGCTGCAGAGCAGGGCAGGGAGGCAGCACTGGGGGCACAATGGGAGGGGGAAGTGAAAAAGGCTCGGGAGGCACTGGGGGAAGGAGCTACAGAGATCCTGGCTGGATAAAGTCAGTGTATTTGACAACAAGGAGAGATCCTTCATCAGCCTTCCATGATACAAAATTCTTCCAGGTTTTTCTCTGGCATTGCCATACAGATATAGTCAGGGAGTTTGTTTCACGGCAGGTTTTTAATCAGATTCCCAAGACCATTTACCTTAAAATGTAACTGGTGTTGCCTGAGTTCATCTCACAAAACCCCTTCTAAGACATATATTATGAAGTGTGTTGATTTTTTTCCTGAGGAATTATTTATAAATTAAAAGTGACTTTTTCATACAATATATTGGAAAACAGGGGGATTCTGTCATTTAGAGAACATCAGTCTCTTGTCTTCATGAAGTGCATTAGAGATCAGAGTCAAGTGGACACTTAAAAGATCATCAGGTTGACGCTGTCAAGAAAATGTTTTCAATTTTTTGCTTGAACTTGTCTCCTCAGGGGTCTCTTTTGTCCTGCACCTCTCATTTTGTTTGTGAAACCTACAGCTGTAGTGCTTCTCTTTTGTTGAAAACTGTAAAAATGCAATAACAAAGCAAAAAAGCAAAGCAAAGCCATTGAAAGAGAGCACAAAATTGCTGCTATCCTGTTCCCTGGGCTCTCTGCTTAGGAGCTCTATTCACTTAAAACATTTTCTAGCTTCTGAAGCACTTGATTAAAGTCAGTTGGGAAAAAGATCAGCTCTTAAAAGTGCTAATTTGTGACTCAGAAAACGTGAATAAGTCTAAATATGCAATTCCCTGTTGCTGTGTATTCCTGGCTGTGAGGCTTGTCTGGATAAGGTTTTCCCATGTCACTGCACAGTCTGTGCCTGCTGTGGGTGGTGTCTGTGAGGTGCTGGTGGGCACAGGGTGCAGTTCATCTCCCCTGACCCCCTTTCAGTCTCCTGGGTTTTCAGTCCCCTCCAGAGCAGGAGCCAGGGCTGTCTCTCCCTTTGGCTGGGGCTGGAGGAGCCCGTTTGGGGTCAGCCCTTGCTTGGGTGTTGCAGCCCCTCAGCTGAGCTGCTGCCCCTGTGTCACTGCTGTCAGATCTCCCTCTCGGGCTGTGCCCCCAAAGATGGGGGGAGAACAGACCCAGAACAAGCCCTGCTCCCCTGGATGTGTGTGAACAAGCCAGTTCTGCATGGACAAGGTGACAATGGAACAGAACAAAGAGTGCAAGGGAGCTGTTTGAAGCTGACACAGATCTAACAACGCCTCTTAGAAGCAACTTTGCCACCACTGAAGCAGATGAAAATCACTTTTAGGGAATGTATCAAGAGTTCAATGCTTTACTGTGCTTCAAAGTAAAGTAGATTATCTTCTAGTGTCCTAACTACTTCATGTATCAATCTAATTTGTTTTTCATACTGAAGGCATCCTCTCCACGTCCTCTTTTTACTCCCCCTTTGAAGGTTATTAAAAGTCTTCTAATCTAGTAATTCCTAACACTTTTCTCTTTCTGCAAGAACAGAATTATCACTGAATATTTCAGAGAGAACCCCGTGCCTTGTCTCTCACACCTCCCTTCTGCAGCCAGCCTCTTTCTCTGGTGGTGCATTGTGAGAATTCTGGTATTAGCAGCAGTTCTGGAGATGAGAATTCCCTCCTTCAGCTGATGGTTCCAGCCTGCCCTGGGGCTGCTCTCCAGAGCTGTTGTATAATACACAGACAGGGGAACAAGCAGCTCTGAGCACTTGGGAGCCTTTTCCAACTCTAAACTGAATATTTAGCTGCTGGGGCCTTAGCCCCTCTCTGCCCTCCATGCATCATAGCAAATTAAGAGCTCTTTCTGAAATTACTCTGATGCTGCTCTAGAAAACTCTTGGTTTTTATTTTTTTCCCCTCAAGCAATTGTAATCTCAAGTGTCAAATCTGTAGATGATTTCAGAAGTGCCAAAAGACTTTTGATATTTTAATTCTTGGCAAAGCATTGGTGTGCCACTAATGCAGATGGGCTGACATGTGAGACTACCAACTGCATGGATTAAAACTCTTCCAGAATCACTGGATTTCCTAGAAACTACTCACACAATACAAACAGCAACCCTATGTTACTATATTCAGGTGTGTAGTTGCAGCTTTTATAGATACCTACAAAAATAAATAAAAAGTCATGTATGTGGTAACATCTAAATGACATATAAATTCCCTCCTGAACAAAAGAGCCTGTTCTAATGTCTGGCCATCCTTCATTTTTCCCAATATCCAGTCCAAACCTCTCTTGGAGAAACTTGAGGCCATTTCCTCTTCTCCTATTGCTGGTTACTTAGGAAGTATTGGGGCAATTGGTATTTCAGAGGTTTAGGTCTCCCTGATAGGGAGATTAGCAGGCTGAAGTCTTTCCAGAAATGTGCAGTTTCTTCAGACTGAGATATGGGGGCAGTAAACTGGCTTCATTTCTATTCCCTTGCTTGCACTGCACTGCTCAAAGCACTGACCTTCGTAGAAAATCAGCCCACTAATTGTGTTATGATAACCAGAGGAGAGGATTTACTTGAAACCTTAGAATAGTGAGGTAAGCAAGCATCTCAAAATGCAAAATCAAATAAAAAATCTATACAACCTCCATCCACCTAGAGGTGGCACAGAACCAGGAAACAAAAGCACAGACATGGGCAGCCACAGCTTTAAAAACTGGCTCTGGATGAAAAGGAAGGAGTAAAAAACCTTCCATATGTGAGAACAGAGGTCATAACAACAGCAACAAAAAACGAGATCAATAATCAGAACAGCAGTAATCAGAAGAAACAATCAGAAAACTCTGTAGTGTAGCTGTAGCCAAACGTTAATTTTTGTGCTTTTAAAAAGAAAAAGTGATACCCTGGTATTGCACTTTGGTTTCTGTGGTCTCAGTAAACACTCATTGACAAATCATTAACAAAGAGGTGATGTAAAATACATCACAGATTTAAAGGCCATGCCCCAAGAATGCTCAGGTACAGGTTTGTCCTGCTAAACTGAACAATTTAGGAGCCAAATCTCCCCTGTCACTCTCTAACCAACACAGGGGTGGGCATCTCCAGCGGGGAATCCTGATCCCACCTTCCTCACCTCCCACACTGCACAGAGTGAAGGGCTCCAAGCTGTAACTCTGGGCTCCAGCTCTCTCTGGGCAAACACAGGCCCAGGAAGGCACAAACCCTGGCAATTATGGCACAGACAGATGTGACTCACTTCAAATGAGTTATCTGCAGAGTGCAGAAATGTGTGGACTCCCCTCATTAATTGTGGTGGTGGACTGATCTCTGAGCACCTTGCATTGCTCATAATTTGTTCCGTGGTAAAAACGATTGCCCTGTAAATGTCCAAAGTTATTTTTTTATGAAGAATCCCACCTTAAAAGCACATGCTACAGTTTTGTGGTCTGGTTAAGGTCATGTCCTGCAGTCAAAGGGGTTTATTCAGGTGAACACCCTGGGATCTGCAGGTTCCTCTACCAAATTCTGCCACTTAAAGCATTGATGGCTGAGCATCCTCACAGAGGTCACAGCTGAATTCAGGGAGCACACTGAGATGGCTTCTGAGGATGGGAAAGGTGTCCTGCCAGTCCCACACAATCACTGTCCTGGGGCACAGTTCCCTCCTTTTGAAAAGTTCAGGGTCCCAGCTCCTCTTCAGCTCCCCTGTCTTTGCTGCTGGTACATAAAAGCAGCTGTGAGTGGGGAATGAGCCCAGCAGAAACATCTGCACCATTCAAATTGTTTGGGATACTTAAAATGCATTACTATCTCTCATTTTTTTTTTATTTAAAGATGAATGGGACTTCATTTGACTTGCAAAAAGTAGTACCCAGTTAATGGAAGCAGGAAATATGACAAAGTTTTTCTTAGATTTACCTGTCACTTAAATGTGTGTTGGTTAATAATACTTGAAGAAATATGAATATTTGTCATAAGTACTGTCTTTGCTTTCAGTCCCAGAAGTATTGGGCATGGTGCTAAATATGATGTTTTAGTGTATATTTACAACTCTTATGCTGGCATCTTAGGGGAGTTTTTAAGTACCCAAAATGCAGTCCAATGTTTGGTGTTTGCTGAGACTGTCACCATGTGTGTGTGGCTGAGTCTGTCCTGTCTGGAGGTCCTTAAAATCTCAGTTTCCTTTCCCCATACATTGCAATAATAAAATCAAGTAAGTAGTAATGTACAAAACCTCCCCATTGTGTCTTTCCAGTGTGATACAATGTTCTACTATTAAAAAAAAAAAAAAAAAAATCCAGGGAAATTGTTTCCTGTTTTCCTTTTCCAGTGTTTTTGGACAACTGTGACATGTCAGCTGTGTTCAAAACTGTAAGTGCAATATTTACTACCTCAAGTGAATAAAATATGTGTGGAAAAAGAGGAATGTAATAATGATAAGAGGATAACAGTGTAGTCGGAAGGTAAATTCCTTTTTGTCATTCAGGCCTAACAGAAAGAATTTTGAGCAGGCACTTTTCTTGTATGAAAAGCAAAATTTAAAACACAGGTGCTTTTAGAAACCCAGATAAGAAAGGGAATGGACTTAGAACAAGAGAGTAAGAACCCAGAAAGAATCACTGACTCTTGCCCTACTTTAAATTTGGGCACGGTGCATGAGATGATCACTCAGGTTTTATTGGTTGCCCTGTGATTCTGGCAGTGGGATTTGATGGAATGTGTCACCTGAATGCTGCAATTCCCTGTCTGGGGGAAGAGCAGCCCAGCACTGGGAGCACCTTGGGAGGATGGCAAGAGCCCAAAGGGGTGAGGCCATGGAATGAATCCTCTGGGATCAATCTGCCCCTCCAGTGGGGATGGCAAACAGAAAGGTCATGGCCACAAGGAAATTATTCTTCCCCAACCTACCCATGTTTTATCCAAAGAAGATCTCTCTATTTTCTGCATGTGGGTTTGGTTTTTGTGCTGGAGATTGCTGTGGCACAAGGATGGTCTTTGGCTGCTCCTGCTGATTTTTCCCCATTCACAGGAGCTGGAAGATTGAATGCACTTCCTCAGTATTCAGACATGGCAAGCCCTGGTAATTAGCTGTCCCAGAGCTGGATTATTAGTAAGCTATAAAAATTCTCTAATTTCCATCAACAAATACAGTTTCCAGTCATTATAGTCTGCAAGAATAGCATCAATTTATCTGAAATTTTCTTCTTCTAAGCATCAGTAGGAAGAGTTATTCCCACATGAATTTAGAAGGATGATTAGAAAGAGACTTTTTCAAGATGGCTTTAAAATGAAGCAGCAAGACCTAAGAATGTAAATCATGTTCTATGGGAAGAAAAAAAAAAAAAAGTAGATCAGGCTGGGAATACAAATCATATTCAAGGGAAAAATTCAGATCAATATTAGAATCTGCCTTGTGTGACTGCAGTAGCATAAAATTATCTGCTGAGCTGCCTGTAAAAATGACAGGGGAGAGAAGAAAAAAGATTTCAAGCAAAAGATAGCCTGTTGATAATTTGGAACAATTAAGCGAAATTTTAACCCACATTGAGGATAAAATATTTTATGAAAACAGACGCAGAATACTTGTGGAAAATGTCAGGTACAATCTGATTTCATTGTTGCAGCAAGATGAAGTATAAGATATTTGAGAAGTGAGGAAAAGAACTTGACTGGTATTGAACTCCTGGGCAATGGAAGCTTCATTCTTAGATGTTCAATTAGGAAACAAATCAGTGACCTCATATTTCCAAAATAATGTCTGACTCTAAAGGAGACATGCCAAACTTTGGTAGACATATCCTGGAAGGTTTTCATTATTACATAACATTAACTGGAATTATTAGAATTTTCTCATTGAGGAGCAATTAGAATAATAAGTATTAAACCAAACCAATTGTACAAACAAACCCCTGTCTACTTCAGCTTTACTTTTTGGAACTGAAACAGAATTTCCAGATTCCTCAGCCTTCAGTTCCTGTAGATCTTACCCAGCTCCCCAGATTTCAGAGGATTATTTTTTTTGCTATGGGAAAAAGCTTCCTACAAGTCAGGGAACCTTTGCCCCACTTCCCTGAGGATTCTGATAGCCCCACTTAAAAAAAAATAATTGTTGTCAGATCCCAAACCAGGGCAAGATTTCAGCTTCAAATTCCTTGATTTAGAGCTGTGCCCTGACCTCCTCCAGCTGCCTCCAAAGCCTGATCTCTCTGGGCAGGTGAGTCTCCCTCATCCTGGATAAAATGTGTGACAGTTCATGCTGAAGTTGGACATTTGCTGAAATGAAGGTACTTGTATGAAACATTTGCTAAACTGGTATTTTTTTAGCATGTCTTGAGGGAATTTTTTTTTAATTTGTGACAGGAATGGCTAAGTTTAGACAGTTTTGTAAGTGATGCATTTCACATGGGAAATCAAATTTTCAATGTATTTGTCAAAAATTTATTAGAAATGGTGTTTAAAATTTTCACTGGGAATGGAACAGAATAAGTACTTTATTTAGTAATTTAGGTGAAAAAGAGGCTTGTTCTTCACACAAAATACCATTTGAGATGTCCTTGTTTTCAGCATTTTAACATTATGACAGCAGAACTTTAATGGAGGAAATCACTCATTACTCCATCTGTGTGAGCATTCAGTGGTGGCCAGACCTGTTAGACAGCTTTGTTCACTAACAGCTGGTGGAAAATCATGGTTACATAGCACTACTACACTGGACTAATAAGTCTGCAGGTCCTGACTTAAGAAATGTTCCAACTTGTCTTTCATGGAAAGTATCCAAATTCCATTGTTCAATCAATCATGTGACAAATCTAAGTAGCAGGAGGTTACTGTTGATGGTATGAATATCATAAAGAGAGCAGGATGGTTAAAACTGTCTCTGTTTTTTGAGCAAAAGGCTGTTCTCTGCAAAGGTTTTCATGCTTATGTGGAGCATGAAGCAGTGAGCCATCATACAGGGAATGGGATTCAGGATGTCCATCACCTCTGCAATCCCACGCTGCTGCTGGATGAGCACTGAGGCTGGGGCTACAAATTGGCAGGAGAAATGATTTCAACCTTCTACTGCAGGCTTAGAATGAAAACTCTATCTTCCAAAAGCTGATTTTTCTTTGTAGCACGTTGCCTCTCTCTTCCTTGTTTCCCTGGAGAAGGATTATTTCAGAAATTCCTGACTAGGCATGGTTGAAGAGTGGTGGGGAAGAGTCTACTTTCCCTTTCCCTTTCCCTTTCCCTTTCCCTTTCCCTTTCCATTTCCCACATTGTTCTTAGGAGACAGAGAGATGCAAATAATCATAGCTGGGGAAGTGCTTTATTCAGAGAGAGCTGCATTTAAGCACAAGCTCAGGAAATATGAGCCATGTGAAGGCTGTGCCCCTCCAAGACCAGACTTCACACCTCTCCTCAGAGAATCATAAAGATTGCCTCAAACAAACCCTGTTTAATTTCTCCGTATTGAAAATGAAGACTGAAATGGATGTCTGGATAAATGAACCTAGGGAGAACTGAGAGGTGATTTTGTTTAAATTCTTTTGATTGCAGCAGAAATCAAATTTATTTTGCTGGAGGGTGACTTACCAAGCAAAGCACATTAAATCAGTCTGCTTCCAAGGGAGGGAGAAGCAGCAGCTATATATCCACGCTGCAGAGGGAAGTTGTCTGTTACATGCTCATTACACATATTTATGTCTCAGCTGCGAACCAAAAAGTATTCATGAATTTTATATATTTTAAAAGAGTTTCCAGGTATGCCCTTAGCCTTTCAGGCTCGGTCTGAGCTGGTATAAAGCGCAGATTCCCCCTCTGCCCGCCGTAGTGTTTAATTTTCCCCCTCCGGGAGCGGCGGGAGTCCCAGCGCAGACAGCGGCGGGGCTGGCAGGGCGCAGCCAAGCCTGGCACGGGATCCGTGCTATGGCACAAACAGGGGCTGGCATGGCACAGCCAAGCCTGGCACAGGATCCGTGCTATGGCACAAACAGGGGCTGGCATGGCACAGCCAAGCCTGGCACGGGATCTGTGCTATGGCACAAACAGGGGCTGGCATGGCACAGCCAAGCATGGCACGGGATCCGTGCTATGGCACAAACAGGGGCTGACATGGCACGGGATCCGTGCTATGGCACAAACAGCGGCTGGCATGGCACATGATCCGTGCTATGGCACAAACAGGGGCTGGCATGGCACATGATCCATGCTATGGCACAAACAGGGGCTGGCATGGCACAGCCAAGCATGGCACGGGATCCATGCCATGGCACAAACATGGGCTGGCAGCAGCAGCAGCAGCCTGGTGAGTGCCTGCTCAGCTCCTGTGCTCTCCGAGATGTCCGCTCAGCTCCTGTTCTCTCTGAGATGCCTGCTCAGCTCCTGTGCTCTCCGAGAACATCCCTGTGGGCTCAGCTGCTGCGGGGCCTGCAGTCCCCTCGGTGCCGTTCTAGGCCTGGGCGGCTCCGGCCGCGCTCGGCTGAGGGATGTGCCACGGCGGCATTCGCACATCAGGAGAAGTTTGACTTTATCTGGGCAGTGCTGGGACAGAAAGGGTGGGAATCGCCTTCACTCTGCTCAGCCTTGCCTTAGGTCTCTCCCCTGGGACAAGTCTGTTTTTGGGCCCGGGCCTCAGACACACATTAACACAAACATTCCCCGGGGATGCAAAGAGCCTGGGACGTGCTGGGGCTGCCCGTTCCTGCTCCTCCTGCACCCACCCAGAGGTGCAGAGCACGTTTGTGTTTCTGCTGCAGGGAGAGCCATCCTTGCAGGTCCTGCCTGTCCCCGGGGCAGCTGTGAGGCACTGCAGGGAAGGACATGGAGCGATGGGATGGCAATGCGGGAGTGCAGGGCAGCTCACACTGGGCTTTGCTCTTCCTGACACCTTAGGGTTTTAGCTTTTATATATTTCATCTATTTGTAATCCTGCAATTCTTCAGTGTATGACTCTAAACTCCACACACTGTGTGAGCTGCTGCTTTCCCATTTTGGTCACACACAACAATTCGTCTCCAGGCTGGGAATCAAGGACCCCTCACTGCCTCAGGCCCTGAGAAATGGAAACAAAAGTGAGTTGGGGGCAGCAAACTCGGGGTAAATGACTTCAGTACCTGAAGCTGTAATTGGAAGATGAACCCCAATATATAAATGGACCAAAATGATAAAAAGTCTGAAAAGCTGTGACCCATGGTCCAGTTTTAGGTGTAGCCCCTGGGGGGCTTTGTCTGCCCTGAATGTACCTGAAGGCCCTTCAATAAATACAGCTGCTTTTATTCCCTTGATTTTGTCTGGCCTCTGTTTTAGGTAGTCCCAAAAAGGCATCATTCCCTCCAGGGGGAAAATGCATTTCTGGGTGGGAAGGATGAGAGCAGAGCTGCATTCCTGACTCAGGATTATGCTTTGCTCAGTAGTGAAAATCTTTATGTAGAAACCCAGGAGGAATTGATCCTTCCAGACCCAGAGAAGGAACTCAGAGCTCTTTTTGCTGTGCAATTACTACAGCAACCACATTCAGAGAGAAGGAGAAGGAGCACACCTTGAGAGTAAATATAGCAGAAACAAAGGCTTCTTTTAGCCTATTGACAGTCTTGATCCTTCAAGAGGTTTTAATCCCTAATTAGAAATAACACTTTGCTCATTTCTCTAACACTGTATATTCACTTCAGTTAAATGGAGTGTTTTTCATGCTTTTGAGAGACACAGAAAGTATTAGCAGAACAACAGGACATTTTTGAATAACTTCAAAATTTAGATTCCTAAAATTTGATTCTTTCAGGTGGCTGGATTTCATTTATTTTATAAGAGGTAATAATAATGATATGATTTCAAAACCATACTTAGATAAATGAATTATGGGGGTTTTGTGCACAAAACTGATTTCAGTGTCTTAGGCTATTTCCTGTATTCTGCATAGGGACAGGACTGACACCTGCACACTGGCACTGTTGATTGTACTGTTGTTACCTGAGGCTAAAACTGACCCTATGTGCCCACCCAAAACTTTCTTTTCATGTGTGGTGAGTGGTCTTGTGGCCAGAAAATGTTGGAAGATCCCAGTCAAATTCGTGGCAGAGCATCTGCAGGCCTGTAACATGTAGCTTTCTTCTGTCATTACAAGAAAGATTCAGGTCTTAAGTTTAAAAAACATCTGTGATGTTCCTGAATTTTGTAGTTTTTTTCCACGTTCTTCTCTCAGTCCACCATAAGCCGGGTGTTCTTCCCTGAAATATTGGACATGGGTCCACTGGACTTTGATAAATAAGAGGAGACTGGAGCCCAAGATCTTTAAAATCTTTTTGTCTAATTTTCTGATGGTATTCAGAGGAGCAGGATTAAACTCTGCAAAGGCAGGCAAATCCCACGGTGTTGGCCTCAGGTTATTTAAAATCAAGGAGTCCCCCTTCCTGTACTAAGAGCACGGTGTAATATATTTACAGATGAGGTGTTACTTTGAAGTTGGGATCTTGTCTTTGATCAAAAGCGTTCAGCTTCCCTCATGTCTCTCAGAAAGAGACAGGAGTTAGAGTGCTCTGGTGTGGGTTTTTTAATGTTTTGGACTGCAAAAATGACATTTACATGAAACAGTAATCCTGGGAATGTATCAGATAAGACAATTTCAACCATGATCTGAGAGAAAGTCTCCCAAGCAGCCTTGAAACCAAGCAGAAGTAGCAGTGTGTCACACACTGCCTCCCTCACCTGCTGTTCATTAAAGTCCTGATAAAGGAGCTCTGTCAACATTCATAGGATGAAAATAAAATGTGCTTAAAATTTTCCTGATGGAAGTCCTGTTAATCAGGCAAAAGGTTTTGATTAAATACTCTTTATTCAGCAGGCTTCTTCAGGAAGTTTAAATGTACTGCAGTGGAGCTTTCCAAGCTGTGAAGGGAAAGGGCACAGGGATTTGTCAGAGCAGTAGTTTTTGGGTTCCTGAGGAGGCCAGAGAAGGCACAATACAATTAAAAGAAAAACCACCTGAGTTCTGGCTTGCTTAGGCTTTGCAGTCACTGAGGGCACCGACTTTATCAGGACTGTGCACTCAGATCAATGGTTTTATCTTTCTGCTGCTTTTGTATTGACTGGCCATGGATTGCTATATGATTTTTGAAATGTAAACATGAATGTGTCTATCCTGGGGGGAAGAAAGGGAGTCTGGAAGAATAATACACTGTGTGCACACAGCAGGGAGACACCAGCGAGGCATCTCTCTGAATTTCCTTTCAATAAAGGATTTGTAACTTATTGCAGAGCATGACTTGAATATTGTGGATGGACTGAGCTTTGCCCCTGCCCTTTGTGGGCACACAGGTGGAGTTATCCTGCCTAACAGTGGGAATAATGGGAAGCTCTATTCTTTGATTTTTATGGCACAGACAGGTTTGGAAATGATCTTTGAAGCACACAGAGCTTCTTCACTGAGAGCAGTGATGGCAGAGCTGTCGAAGCCCAGTGTGACACCAGGAGTCCCTTTCCCAGGCTCTGTCCCCACACGGTGTCACCAGGCAGGGATGTGCAAAACCTGCTTCCCAACCAACATCAGGGGCCATTTACTCTGTTTGCATGGAGGCTTTTAGGGCCTTCTGATGGCTCTCCACAAGCACAGCTGTTCTCTGTGGTCAAACAGATGTTTGCTCACAAAGCACAGCACCAGAGAATCCCTGTGGGCAGCAGGGGATGGTGGGTTTGGACACCTGTATTGTGGCAATGATGGCCTTCCCCCCTCACAGAAGGAAATGGGAATCTCAGCCTGAATCCTCTGGGGGTTTTTTGACCACACCTCAGATTCCCATGAGAGAGAAAAAGGCACAAAGAATCATCCCCCCTTCACATTTCTGTAGATGTAACTCTTTAATAAGGAGAAAACAAAAAAAAATTAACATGACATTTAATGTTATTAAAATACTGAAACCAAAGCGGTAGAAGTGTAATGCCTGCCCAGACAAATGACTCTTTGTTGGAAAAGCCAAACTGTTATGAACTGTTAGTAGAAAAATACAGTCAAAAAGGAGAATAAGGTACAGCTACTTAAATCTGTGGAGAAAAAGTGACTGCAGCCATGCAAAGAGTGCTTGGATCCTTGTCTTCCCGTTGCTGAGTCGTGCTGGACAGGATTCTCCAAAGCAGATTTTGTCTGGGAAGTTCCTTCAGTAGGGCTGGGCTCTCTTGCCTTCCACAGCAATGATTCAATCTCACCTAATGTGAAGCCATTTAATGGGAATTTTCTGCATTATGGGATTCTTACCCTTACAATCAGATAAAAGAACTTGTAGTTGATGAACTTCAGTGAGGAAAGCTCTATAAATTATTTTGACAGGGAAACTTTGTCTTTCAAGAAGGGTTTGTGCAATCTGTAAATCAAACTCTTAACTCCACTTTGCACAATTTATGTGATCTTTACAATATGAAGTGATACAATCTGGTCTTTTTTACTTAAATCCAGTACAATTAAAACATTTAGTGTTTCACATACTTTTTGAAAGCTTTGGGGGTTTCCATGGTGAGTGTGACTTGAGATGGGTTTGTGTGTCTGAGCTAGGAAGCATGACTGGGAAAGAGGATTAGTTTGATTTGAGATGTAACAGCAATAAAGTTTTGCCTTTTTTTTTTTTTTTTTTTTTTTTTTTTTTTTTTTTTTTTCCCTGGAGATTCTCCCTTGTGCTGACTGACTGCTGCTTCCAACTGCTTTCTTCTGAGTATTTCTACATCAGACTCTTCATTTTCTTTCCAGGATCATTTCCTTCTCTTTCCAATGATTTCAGTTTTCAGTCTTTGAATTCTTTGTTTCTCTTACAAGACCCTCAGATAAATAATTAAATTAAAGACAAAGTAAGGGTAAGGGTGTCTTCCCAAGTCTGATAGGCAGCACTAACAAGATATTCTGTTGTTTTTGGTTTTTTCCCATTTCCCTCTGCTTCAACTGTCTTTTACATTTTGGAACAAGAACTACCTATTGGTCTAGGTCTGTACTGTACCTAGCATAATAGAGTACCCATTCTTGATAATATGTAATGATATTATTATATTTTTACTTACTTTAAATGGGACTTTTATCATCTTGAAATCAGAACAGAATAGGAAGAAGTATCATTACTCCCAACTATAAGTGTAAATAAATAACAATGAGAGAATAATCTCCATTATTGTGTTTTGTTTTGTTTTGGTTTGTTTTGTTTTCCTAAAGAATTGTGGGACTTGATTATTCTTCTGTCCTACAGCACAGTGTTGCCTTGAGAGGCAGGGGAAGTGAGATATCAGTAGTGCCAGAGCTGAGGTTGCAGTGAAACAGCCTGGCAGGTCTCAGGAGTGCCAGGGTGCTGCTGGCCCTTCCATTGCCCTTCCCACACCAGGCACACACTGCCACTGCAGGGCTGCACTCACCTCCACTCCTGTGCCACCAGAGTTCACAGCCAAGACAAACAGCTTGTGACATTTCCCTTTTCCACACCAATCTTTTGGCCTTGTTTTTCTTCAAAAGCTGATTCCTTCCTGCTCCTGGTGCTCTGAGAAGTGTAGAAATGTGAGATGCAAAAACAAAGCCTTGGAAGTGTTTTCACAAAGCAGCTTTGTTGTCTCACAAACTCCTGTCCAAATGTATGGGAACATCCAGAATGGAAATATTGTCTTTGCAATATTCATAATGCTATCATCTGAAAAGTAAAGTGCTTCATAACCCTCTTCCCAAATTAATTCTGCATTCTAGAAAATTGAATTCAGTTTAAGTCTGTACCAATTCTATAGAGTCATATATGCCAAATGATTTCTTATTTGCACCAGTGTAGTTCCTCATGTAAATTATAATGAAATTTATCTCTCAACCTCCTGTTGGTCTTAAAATGAAAATTATCTGAGGTCTGTCATAACTGCAGATGGGTGGGGCTGTATGCACATTCATTTCAAGATAATATTTTTTAGAAGCAATCCAAATAATTCCTAGAATCCAGGATGGTTTGGGTTGGAAGGGGACTTAAAGCCCACCCAGTCCTACTCCTTGCCATGGGCAGGGACAACTTCCACCAGCTCAGGTTGCTCCAAGCTCTGTCCAGCCCAGCCTTGGTAATTGCAGTTCCAGTGTCAATTTAACCCCTTGAACAGAGCAGTCCTGGGAGTGCTTGAGGGATCTGTGGGATGCCCTGCCCTGTGCATCTCCAGTGAGGACTGGCTATTGCTGCTCTCTTTGTCATGGCTGAAGTACAATCCATTGAGTCACTTCCAGACTGGGAAAGGTTTTGGACAAGAGGCACAAAGCACTGAGGCAGAAGGCTGAGCTTTGTTTGGTGTAATTTCTCCCGTGTGCATTGTTACAAGCTGCAAGCTGGAGGAAGTAGTGACCTCTGCACACCTTGAAAATTAGTACAAGGCAAATTAGCAGAGAGTCACAGAACTTGCCAAGGGCATTCTTTTTGAAGTGTTTGGAGAATTAATAAGGGCTGTAGATGCTGTATGTATAACACATAAAATCAATCAGTGCCGTTCAGTTAAAAATCCAGCTGTCACAGGCAGATTCAGCCTCATGTCCAAAGACAGCCTTAAAAATTGATGGCTTTATAAAATAAATAAAGCTAACATGCTATTTAAATCCACTGCTTCATTGGATTTTTATTTCAGCATCCTGGAGGTTTAAGAGGAAGCTGTGCTCTGGCCCTGGAGCATTTTCCCCGCACACTTGGGGGTGTCACAGCCAGCACTGATGGGTGACACACGTGGCAGCACTGTGAATGCCACAGATGCTCCTGTTTCTGAGGATGAGAGGCAATTCCAGGGCCCATGCTCAGGATGCTGATTTTTAATACAGAACAAACATGGAAATTGTTGGGGAAATAAAATCAAAGACATCTTTCCTTTTTAGTACAGGCTCTTGGATGGAGTAACCATCCAGAATTGGATTTCAGTAGCACGATCCCCGTTCTTTGCAGCATGGAGAGTTATAGACTGAGGACACCAGGGAAAAGCTGGCTCTGCTATATAAAGTGCTCAGACAGCTGATTAATCTATGGGACTTGGTAATCATTTGACTCTGGATATTTTGTTCAAATGTTGTTTTTCAGTGATTCATGAAGCCCTTATCAGAATTCAAACACCACTTCACGAATCAACTAGGAGCTTAAAAAAAATTAGCAGTAATGAGCTCATTTCCATAGAAATAGAACCAGGCTCACTGGTGGGTCAAACTGTTCTGCACTTCCTCTTTCCAGTGTTTTCCTCAATTCTTTTTCATTTATTTCATGCATCATTATCTTCCATTTTCTGTGTATCTAAACCATGCCATTTGGCTTTTTGTTCTCTAACCAGCAACTGCCACTTCAAGTTATCTCCAAATGGTGTAAAAAAAATTGTCATCCATATTTCACTTGAGAAAGTTTAAAATTCATTGTCACATTGCAAGCCATTACTCATGACAGTTTCCTCAATAGATTACAAATCATAGTTTGAAGTAGCATTGAGTAAAAATTTCTAGTGCTCAGGCCTCTCCATTCCTGCAGGATTAGTAATGTATTTTAATGATATTGCATTTGTATTCTTTCAGATTTCTTTCATGAGACATCAAAGAAGCAGCAGAAAGTGTCTTTCATATTCCAGACAGACCACAATACTTTGGTGTTTTCCTTCCTTCAGAATTACTGCTAGTCAAGATGAAAGCCAAGGTCTTGTGAGCAAAACCTGGGCCATGTGAAAAGAGCTGGGATCCCTTTGAGGGTCTCAGTTTGTTGGGAAGAGGGAATTGCTTTCAGTTTCATCCATCACAGCACAAGGCTTGTTAGGGCAGGTTCCAGAGGAGGAATGTCAGGAGGGAAGGTCACACACAGGTCCTGCAGATGTTCAGATTGTTTTGTGCATTTTCATCCAGGAGATGAAGAAGAAATAAGACAGAAGATTTTATGGCTTGAAATCATATGCACAGAGCTCCTGCTGAGGGCTGTGCATGTTGTTGAGGCAAACCAGAAAAGATTGTAATAATCAGAAGAGGGAACTGGCCTGGGAGTGGACTGGATTGGTGATTTAGCTGTAAGACAAGGAATAAATGCTGATGTTAATGCAATATCCATACATATATTTCAGTAGCTCTATATAATCACGTGGCTAGCAGAGCACACATAAGGAAAGAGAAGCTGTTCTCAGTAGCTCTACCTCACAAAAAACCCTGGGATTCCAGAAGACAAAGAAGTTTGAATAGGAAGGTCATATTATTGAAATGCCTTATCCGAAGGAGAAAAACCCCTTCAGGAAATATGCCACTGGAAGTATGGCACAGGCAAGCAAGCATTTTTCCTAACTTACATCAGGTGACTCATCTGCATCTGAAAGTGGAAGAGGGCTCTGCCTCCACTGGAGTTGTCCATGTCCTGGGATGAAAGCTGCTGGGATACACGGGTGAGTAAGGGGAGAAGAGAACTCCATCTCTGCTGGAACTTGCATCATCTCAGTTCCAGAACAGGTGGGAATTGCATGCTGAAATAAAAGGCTTCAAAGGAAAACAAAAACGTGTTCTGGGAATAGATTTTCTGCCAAAGATAGTGGAGTGTGCCCAGAAATCCTCAGAGCAGAGCATGGAGTAGGGCCAGGAGGGTAAAGCACACAAGGTTCACCTTTTCAGGAGACCGCACATTCCAGGTGAATATTGCAAGTGCCATCTTAGTGTAAGGCAGCCACTGCTCCCTCCAGGAGAGAGGAGGGGTCTCACACTCTTCCCTTCTCATTTTCCCCATACAGAAGTGTATGTCAAATGAAGCTTGGTCTACTGACTCCTGTGTTACATTGTCTATGAGAGCTGCACTACTGGGACCAAAAATATGCATATTTTAACTCCGGGCAAAAATGCAAACGGTCTCCAAAAGCAATTAGAGAAAAGCACAGAGCATAAGGTCATTAGTGACTGTGAGACAGAATGGACAGAGTAAAGCAATAGTTTTAATTGTCCCCAGCCAGGGATTGCTGGAGCTGCTTCTCTGGGAAGTGTGTTCTCACACTATTCCCTGCTGCTATCCATGGTGAAGTTTTGCTGGAGAAAGGAGGTCAGCCAGACACTGCAGACCTTTGGCATGGAGGAGGAGAGGAACACCAAATCCCCTTTCCTTCCTGTGTTGTGGTATGTGACAAAACCAGGATTCCAAACTGCCCCAGGACATATACTATTTTTCTAGTATTTGATTTGTATTGAAGGGCATAAGGAGGCCAGCTCGTTATGGATTTCCAGGCTTGGATAATGAATCTTTGCTGGGAAAGAAGAAGAAATTCCACAACATGGCTTGGATGGCACACTCTCATCTGTTGTTGCTGTTACCTCTGCTCCCTTCCTCTGCAGTGGCTCCTGGTTTTGTGTTGAAAACCACCCAGTGATGGACTGGAAATGAACACATCCAACAGAGGGAAAACTACTGCAGCCTACAGGGATCTCAAGCATTTCTTTATTTGCAGCTCCTTTTATTTAAGCTCTCTCTCTCTTAAATAAAGATGATGGTAAAGAACATCTCCTGGTCTCTCTGGGGGGGAGATTTTTACTTTGTGTTTTAGAGAGCACAGGGAAGAGTGAACAGGATCTAAGCTGGTGGGACAGTGCCAACAAAACCCAAGCCAAATGTTTGGTTTGATTCTTGTTTCTTCCTATTTTGCTTCTTGAGGGAAATTCTGTAGTGACAAGATAAACCATACAGACTGGCTGTGGTTCCTCCAGGCTCCTCCCTGCTGCAAACCTTCCTGGGCTTTACAAGAGAAATCAGGAACTGTCCTGTTAAAACCTCCCAGTGACCAGTTTTGTGGTTAATTGTCAGCTGAGTTTTCTGACACTGATCTCTAATGCCATCCGTCTGTGCAGGAATTTTTAGGATGCTTTACTGAGCACAGATGAGGGAAAGTTTCCTTAGCAACAGGAATAACATGGAATACTGAAAAGCTCTCTAGTGACTGCTGTTTCTGCACATGAAAAAAAAAAAAAAAAAAAGCTCTTTTCTCTCTCTCTCTTTTTATTTTTATAAATTTTTTTTTGTGGGATGCAATAGACTCAGACACAGAACCTGACATTTCCTGCCTACTTTCAATTTTTCCAAGCAAATAAATTTAAAATCTTCAGGCAGGCATCGTTCAACTAATTCTCTTAGTATGCCCAATTCCTTCATTAATTAATTTGCAGAAGCCTATTAGCATATAGCAAAAAAAGCATGATTTAGCTTGACTTGTACCCAAGGAAATGTTTATACTTAATAACTGAGATAATACTTTGCACCTCTGTAGCACTTCTCTAGCCGTGCTTGGAGGACTTTCAGGCCAGCTTTTAAATGCATTTAGACATCTCCAGATGCAGAGAGGTGCCTGGAGAGTTTTCAGAAAGTGATTTCAATAATCCATCAGTTATCTCCCAGCTCCCTTGTGAGAGGCAGCAAAAGAACCATTCCAGTGGTGCAGAAGATTAGAAAAAAAAACCCCACAATAAAGCTTTGAAAGAGTTAAGAGATAATCCAACCTTAAGATTTCTACCAGTGGGCTTTAATGACTAACTAAAGCTCCTGCAAGGCAAGGCTGTGTAATTAATGCAGCTTAGGAAAGAAAAGAGAACTTTTTGCTGGGAGTGGTGGGACATCAGGGGGCTGCTGTCCTGCAGGGGGGCTCCCCTGGCAGCTGCACCCTGGCTCAGTCCCTCTCCACCCCAGGGACCCCTGAGCCCTTCCCTGGCATGGCAAGGGGCAAACACTGACCCACAAGAAGCCTTGTGGGACAATAAATCTGTTTGGTGGCAATAATAATAATAACCACATCACCTTAGCTTCTCCCATCTCTGCCTCGGTTTCCCCTTTCAAGCAGAATTTTTGCAGGGTTTGGTTCCCTTTTCCCACATGAATCCTGTGGTTGGATATGACTGCCCTCTATAAATAACACTCAGCCTCTGATTTGCTGAGACCAAGCACACCAAAAGTTTGATTTGCTGCAATAGCTCCTCCATCATTCCAGGATTCCTTGTCTCTGCTTATTTTAGATTGAATTCATCTTTCTAGAACGTGGGGTTAAAGCGTGTTAGAATTCCAGGACACACACAAAAAACTTGGGTTTAGGTCCCCATAAAGTAACTTTTGCCTCCCTCTCAAGTGTGAATTAGACAGAAGTTTCTACATCTCTGGTACCAGAACTACTGGAAAGAAAGGCCAAGATTAGGTCTGGTGAAATGAATAGTTTTATTTATTTTATCACTTGAAAAGGAGTTTGTTCTCCAGATCTTGCTGGCTAAGGTTTTTACAATTTCCTGCTTTTTGCTAGTGTGGGCAATGATACATTAAGGGAAGAAAGTAGATTATGAAGACAAAACCAACTGAATGGTAAATAATACTTGCAAAGCAGCATTTCTGGCTGAGGGGCTGAATTCAGAGATACTATTCTGAGACCACTATCATTTCATTGATTCTCTTGACTGGGAAATCACAGCAAAAAATTTCCTGCCAAAGCTCAAAATATCTGTTAGATAAAATGTCTAGTACTGCAAAATAACTGGGCCTGTTGGTTGAGAAATATAAGCAAAGAAAAGAAAGAAATTTTTGTTGTGAAATCTTTACATCGCATATTTTTATGCCGGCTTATGTTTCCAAAAGAGAATGTTTAAAAGCCCTTAAAACAAGTGAGTAAAGCTGGGTACATTTTCTTGCATACATTTAATTGTACCTTTCACTGTGCAGTAATAAAATGGCATAGCAGGACCATCATTGTGGTCAAAGAGATTTCATTGTAATGCAAGTTTAATTGCCGTGAATGACTTCCAACCGTGTTATTAACAACACAATGCGCTCGATATTTTTACATATTTGTGGGGTGCAAGACTGAAATGTGTTTTCCAGGAGCTGACAAACTAAATTCTGGGTCAGGGACTGGAACAAGCTATTCCATCTCCTGGTGATGAGCACTGAGATATAGAAACCCCTGCAACAGAGCAGGGGAGTGCTTTACATCCAATCTCTCATGACAAGATGACATTTTCCACCTGTTAAAAAACCCAAACAGAGCACTGCACACCTGCTAAATCTGAGATAAAGGATCCAAGAATGACAGCATCACGGGCAGGATTTCACCTCCTAGGCCCAAGGTTTTTGTTTAGATGCCGTGTGTGTGTGTGTGTGTGGCAGCATCCTGCAGCTCCTGCCTCTGGCATTTCTGCTGTGCTGGCTGCGTGAGGGACAGACACCCTGGGACAGCCCTGGGGGGGGCATGGAGCTCCAGCGGTCCAGGAGGGATAAAACTGAGGAGGATTTGGCCTGCTGGCACTCTGGATTTCCAGCAGGTTCCTCTCTTTGGAGGCAGCTTGGCAAGGGTAAGGTGGATGTGCTGTGAGGGACAGCAGTGAGGACAAGGTGGATGTGCTGTGAGGGAGGGGGACAGCAGTGAGGACAAGGTGGATGTGCTGTGAGGGA